>CABHPH010133414.1:1552-44306 GCA_902168325.1 Peromyscus nudipes
CCAAAAAAGGGCAATGTGAAGAACAAGGACTAAGTTTTCAGGCAATTATATCTGTTTAATGATCTTACTCTAGATCCCCAAACAAAAAGTGGCTCTGAGCACTGAAACCCACATTGGTCAACAGAAGAAAATTGTTCCTGTGTTAAAAATCCTCGCATTGGTCCCCCACTTGCTGATAGCATGCACTTGTAAAACTGAGAAATAGCGCCTCTTCCTGCTGCGCAGAATCCACTAGTGCAGAAAACACACTAGCATGCAGTATGCAGTGAGGAATGAGCATGCACAGTCCCCTTTGCCGGCCCCTTGACCTTTGCGTCACCCTTTGCGCTAGTCCCTGTCTGGTTCCCGTGGAGATGAATTCCCAGGCCTGTGCTTCCTTTGGGTGCTATGACTTCTGCAGGCCCTTCACATGACCCTCTATGTACGCTCTTCTAAATCTGGAGCCTGCTGGGGCTTGATGGAGTTTTGCTGTTCATAAATAGGTACACATATCCCAAGAACCCAAAGAATGCTCCAGGGTGACCTTGGGGTGCTGGAGACTTCAAGGCTCAGGCAGCCCACTAGTCTTACTTCTATTTGGGGAACTGTCTAAGGAGAAAGCCCTGGGAATTCTGGGTCATGTGGGCTTGGTTCAGATTGGCAGATACGGTGTTCAGTTCTCTAGGGGTTTTGAAGCTTAAATGATCATCCAAGCCAGGGCAGTTGGTGAGACAAAGGTTTCTTCTCTTTTAGGCATCTGCAGTAGTCCCTGGGTGTTTTCCTAGAGTGCTTTCAAGGATCCTTGGGTGCACCCAGTGTCAATCGAAGACTGCAGCTTCTAAAGCACATGGTTGAGGGAGGGCAGCATCTGGGTTTGAAACATAGTTGATACTCAAAATTGAGTGTTGATTTCCTGGTCCCAGTAGCCGTGGGAGACCTTGTTGAATGGTTCTGCTTTTATGTGAAGGTCCTGTGATGTGTTTCTAGAGCACAAATAGAAGATTGGAGGGAAGTGCCTGGACTTGGGTCATTCTTCCGTTTTCTGGCAGTTTAAGCGAAGGATAGCCTCACATCATGAATTATGCCTGCATTTAGAATGACAGATAATTTGGACAGGGATTCCTTTAGCTGGGAGATCTTGACGTGGCCCTTAGGACAGCGTAAGCCTGAAGGGGGAGCCCGTTCACATGTGTGTGTAGTTCTTCACTTTCCCATCAGTGGAGTTGAGTGCTCTCTTTAGAAAGAGGCCTGCTTCACACATCCTGAGAGACCTGAGCTTGCTCACAGTGCAAGGGAGCTGCAAGAACAAAACTGGAGTTGACACCTCTCCTCCCCCTTGGGCGTTGTCTGAAATACCCTCTTAACACCTCTGAGGAAGAGGGTTGAAACAGCTATCCCGTGGTTCCACTGTCAGAGTGAAGGATGGAGGGATTTCCATCCCTTTAGATTGAGAGGAGACTACTAAAGAGCACCTGGGAGGGAAGATTAGCAGTGCATAGCATGGAGAAAAGCTTTTGTTGCCATTTTGAACTTGAGTAAACAGTGACATCTTCTCTTAATTTCAGCTCCTTGCCTTGCCAGCCTGGGCTTGAGTTCCAAGAAGCTACTCCCTATCATGTTCCTCATTAAATTCCCTGGATTTCTAGGAATATCTCTAAGCAGAAAGGCAAGACAGACTTTGGGGATGTTTAAAGTCATGTATTTGGAAACTATCCAAGTTAGGAACATAGATCCTCTATCTACTCACAACCAAAGGAAGCATTTGTTCCCGACCCCATCCCCCGACCCCCGCCTTTTGTTCTGGGTCTCTCCATGCTGTTTAACGTTAGACAGAGACTCGTTACAAGATTCTGAAACACCAAGTGTACCTTCAAAAGTTCAGGCTCTGAATTCTCCCTAAATGACCTGGATGTGCATGTGTGGGGATGGAGGTACTTGTCTGCAGATTATCAACTGAAATGTCAAGCATCAGGATAGACCTGGGCCTTTGATATGACGTTGAAGTTAAAGCATGAGAGAAATAGTGAATGTTCTCAAGCCAGTCTGCTGACATCCCTGGGGAAGTTGCAAGGGGTTGTTGGAGGTCCCTGGCCCTGTAATGAGTTGTAGCTTGGCCAGGGAAGCCTGTGGGTGCTCAGTGGAGCTTTGTGTTATCTTTCAAAGTTCAGATTTTATTTTTACCATTTCTGTTTTGCGCTCATTCCCACCCACTCTGACCTCAGCAGAATTATGGTCTTTAAAAAGATAACATTAAAAAAAGGGAGAGTTCCATTTCCAGTTTACAATGCGTACCAGCCTTCAGGTATGTACTCTGCAGAACTTTCAGCAGCATCTACAGGAAGCCCCCCTGGTGCCCCCTGACCATCCCTGTTAAGTGTAATTCGTAGTCCCAAAGAATAGACTGAGGCTCCTAAGGCTCTGGGACATGGCCCAAGGGGAGCTGGTGAATCAAAATGTTGTATCAATAATTGAAAGAAGAATTCATGTTTCTGTAACACCAGATTTTGGTGTGGAGGTGCTTGTCTGTTTGGACTGAAGTCACTCAGGTAGTGTCTTAGTTAGGGTCTCTATTGCTGTGAAAAGACACCATAACCATAGCAACTCTTATAAAGGAAAACATGTAATTGGGGTGGCTTACAGTTTCAGAGGTTTAGTCCATCATTGCCACGGCAGGACCTGGTGGTGTGCAGGCAGGCACGGTGCTGGAGAAGGAGCTGAGAGTTCTACATCTTGATCTGCAGGCAGCAGGAGAAACTTTGTGCCACACTGGGCATAGCTTGAGCAGAGGAGACCTCAAAGCCTGCTCCCACAGTGACACACTTCCTCCAACAAGGCCACATCTATTTCAACAAGGCCACATCTCCTAATCGTGCCACTCCCTGTGAGCTTACGGGGGCCAGTTACATTGAAACTAGTGCAGGGAGCCAGTTCCCATGTAAACTTGAATGTTATATCAGCCTGTGCTGTCCATCTGAGTGCTTCCCTCACATCACACCAAAGGAAGCTCATTCAATTCTCAGCTCTCAGAAAGAAGAAGAAATACATCTCCTTTCTATTTGTGGATTTATAGTAAGTTTAAATCATTTTTCTCTTGATATTTTTCAATACCTGATTCATCTAATAATACCAATAATAAGTCCTTTTAATAGTCATTTAACCCCACTCTGTTCATTTATTTACTGAACAGTGTGTTTGATACGTCCTCTATAGATCTTTACTGACTGCTGGGCCTTAGATAGAAATCCAGTAAGGCCTTGGTGGTCAATGCTTTAGGGCTTGAGGACCACACAGTCTCAGTCATGACTGCTCACTTCTGCCTTTGTGGCACAGAAACAGCCCCTAGTGGATGGATCCAGGTGTAGGGTAGCCAGGTGCTAAGAAAAGTCTTTGTATTAGGCCTGCTGTAGGATACTTCTGTCTGCACCACGCCTGGGTATATCACTGAAGGACTCTCTAGTCAGTACATCATGGAGGATGCTTACACACCTGTGGTACCTCAGTGCGATTCACAGCAGCCAAGATAGAAAGTCATCCGAGGTGCCTAGGAACAGATGGATAGATAAAGAGACTGTGGTATATATAAACAGTGGAGTTTCATTTAGCTATAAAGAACGAAACTGTGTCATCTTCAGTAAACTTGGTTAAACATCATACAAAGCAGAATAAGCTAGACTCCAACAAATGTTGCATGTTTCTCCCCTACACAGAGCCTAAATCTTAAGATTATGAGAGGGAAGGTTAGGGGGAGACTGGAGGCAAAGGGGACATAGTTTGGGGAGAATAACGGGGGCCATCAAGAGGGTGGTAGAAGAGAGTGATAGGAGGCAAAGAAGACCAAAGTACGATATACGCTCTCTGTGTATGAGACTATCACAATGCAATCGAGACCTTGTTTAAAGAGACTGGCAGGGGGCCATTGTTCACAGAGCCTTGCCTTAGGATACCGCAGTGAACCAAAAAAAAAAAAAAAAAAAAAAAAAAAAGAATGTTCCCTAGTCTCATGAAATTTTCCTGTTAGTGAAGGAAACAGGAAACATACCTGATCAATGAATTAACACCTGCTGGTAATAAGTGCCGAAAAGAGAAAGAAGGCCTGGTGAGGGGAATGACTAGGCAAGTATTAGGTGTGCAGCAGAAACCAGGCACAGCCTCCTTTCTGAAGTGACGGTTGAGCAGACATCTTAAAAATGAGCTGGTGTTGAGATAGCATGGACATGCTCAGGGCGCAGCAGTAGAAGCCCCAAGGCAGCAAGCTGCTTTGCTAGTTTGAAGAAATAGCAAGAAGGTCATCGTCGCAAAAAGAGGGAAATGGGAACTAAGTCCACACGGGAACCAGAGACCGGATCATGTAAGAGCTCACAGGCTGCTGTAAGAACCTTGGGTTTCTCTCTCTACAAGAGACCACTGGAAGTTTTTGGCAGAATGAGGTGATCTGTTTTGTTTTCAGGTGACAACCCTGGTCATTGTAGGGAGAAGAGTCTTGAGGGAAAAAGAGTGAAAATGAAAGACCACCTTTAGAAGTCAAGTGAGACCCTTGCTTGTGCTGTGATGGTGGCTGTGGAGGTCAGAAGTGCTACGGGATGGAAGTGGAGCTGATAGGGTTCGTGGATGACTGTGTGTTCACAGTGGATGAGTGGGAAGGGTAAAGATGAGCCAGGGTTCTGCCCTGAACACCTGGGAGAAGGAAGTTACCAGTGACCAAGATGGGGAAGGTTATGGAAGAGGCAGGTTTTTAGTAGAGATCTCAAGCTCCGTTTTGAACACAGTGAATGGATGCTGGATGATGGTAAACACACAAGTGTGGGAAACAAAGAAAAACGTCCATTAGCAGAAATGAATTTTCCCAGGGTGGAAACACTCAGAATGTAAATACATTTGGGAGGTTGGGGGTGTGGTAATAAGGCTGAGGTCTGGAATGAACAGTTATCTGAAAATCAGAAGAACCTTGCATTGGGAACAGAAAGGGAGCAGCCCGTTGAGGAAGGACTCCAAGTGCACGGTGATTCATGAAGGAATCACCAACTAAAACAGCACTGAGTGAGGAGACAGAGTGATGGAGACCAGGTTGACAGACCATGTCGCTCTGCATTGACAGAATTCAGGAAAAGAAGGAAAGATGGAAGGGAGACAGCTCTTCTGGGCAGGTTGACTGTCCAGAGGAGTAGGAAATGGGGCAGTTAGTCAAGCGCTGTCACGGGAGAGTGTGCGATGATGAGCAGTACATCTTGCTGCTCCTATAGCAACAAAAATGATGCAGAGTAAGGGATGGTGACCAGGTGACCGTGTAGTGCTTCTGAATTTTTCGCCGGGGTTGAAAATGTGGGGGTCTAGTTTTCATGAGATCATATGATGATCTGGTCTGTGCTATGATTCAATGTAAGTAAAAGGTGTTTTCTGTGTGTGTCTGACTGTATAGCCTGCAAGCGGGAGACCTGAATTTTGACTCTAGCCTCACTATTGACTCATGTTTTGTCATTGTTTCTAAGCTTCAGCATATTGACGTGTGAAATGGAAATTTATAATTACCATCTCTTGGGGATTTTTTATTACAAAACTAATCTGAAGTGTTTGTAAAAGTTCTCTGGAACACTGTACTGATTTGTGATATTACTAGTATATTAGCAGTCTTCTATTATTTTTTTACCATTTCTGTCTCCTTAATCATTTTACAATTTTATTAACAAGTAATAATTTTACATAATAACGAGGTACAGTATGATAATTCGGCATATGCATACAATGTGTGATGATCAAATCAGAAAATTCTGACCTTGATTCCCATCATGATTCTATATCCTGACCTGACCAGTACATACTGTGTTCATGTATCAAAATATCACACTCTGCCCCATAAGTACATACAATTAAGATAATATCATGAATTCAAAATTGATTTTATAGGTTAACAGTATAATAATATACCACAGCTATAACATAAATGACAAAAATCCTAATACTATCAATAGATACTGAAAACACAACACTTTTTATGATGAAAACAATAAATTGTAAAGAGTTAAAGTTCCTTAATCTAGAAAGGGTGTCTTTTGTGTGTGTGTGTGTGTATACATACATACATACATATACATATATACATATGTGTACATATATCACATAGATGTATAATATATATGGCAAAGATATTATAATTTGTTACATATGTAAATATATATAGTGAGAGAAATTACAGAAAACCCACAGCCAATGTCATACTTCATGGTATATATGAATATAAAAATACCTAAGCTGAAAGCATAAGATAACTTGTGCAAAGGACAGTGAAAAGGAAAATTCACGGAAGGAGAAAAAGCAGTTTCAGATCGCAAATCTGATAAGGGACTATTGTCCACTCCATTGTGAGTTCCAGGGGAGCTTTCTTGGTGCCTCCTGTTCTCATCGCTGAGGAGGGCTATATTTCTCATCTGGTTATTGACCATATCTTCATTTAAAGGCATTGTGTGCACGCTACAGAGCTACTTCTCCACTTTGGTGCCATTGGATTCCATTTAGCTTTTTAGTCATTTCCTAGTTAAAATATCAAAACTGCAAGTCCCATGAACTTTGTACATTACGATGGTATCTGTATACCTAAAGGCTAGAGAAGTTACTCTAATGCAGGTGACTTTTCTAAGCAGCCTTCCATATTCCTATGTAGGTCCGTGTGTGTGCACATAAGTATGAATTATACACACAAAGATCCCATCACAGAAACACTTATGGTAAGTTAGTAAGCTGGTAAATGGGTACCTAGACAAAAAGTATTGATACACAGATAAGAAGATGTGGATGGGAGCAGGGAGACACAGGTTGCCATTGTCCTAACCCGTTGTTGAAAGTTTGGTGGAATTATGTTAGTGTATATGTGCATGGATACTTCTTCTAGAGATTTCTGTGTTATTTATTCCCCACTGTTACCTTCCACTTCCACCCAATCATCGCTTTTCCTTTCTTCAAATCAGCGATATATCACTTCATTTTAAAACAAACATTTGTTGAGCGTTACTCGGTGCCTGGAACTATGTAAGATGCCAACAACTGTCAACTTACCTGTAAGAGGTAAGAATAAAGGATGCGGACAACCAGTCTGTGTACAGATAATAAGAGACTGTGTAGTGCTTATTTCTAAAGGGAACATCTATGTCACACTCTATCCCCACAAGACTCAGGGATCATTTCAGACAAGGGGTGGAAAGACTGTAAGAGCCAGAGGTGGTGAATGTCTGCAGTGAAACTATCTGCTGGACATAGCAGGGCTGTTAGACACATGAACTCCCATAGACTGACTACGCGCACAAGATCTGCACAAGATCAGGCCAGACAAAATCAGCATTGATGAGGGAGGGCCTCATGAAGTCCCACCCAAGCTGAGGAGCTCTTGGCAACTGAGAGTTACTGGAGATGGGAGAGAGTCGGTTTTCTTTAGAATGCAGCCTCTAAGCAGCTACCTATGCTCTAGTGGATAGTTCTACACCCGTGCACATACAGGCAGATCTAAGTGGACTCAGTGCATCTAAAAAAAAAAAAAATCAAATTATATTGGGAAGTAAAAGTGGATGGGGGATGGGAAATTGTAGGGGAGGGAATGGGGGAGTAGATTTGATCAGAACATATTGTATGTATGATTTGATCAGAACATATTGTATGTATGTATGGCATTCCCAAACAAAAATAGTTGTTTTTTAAATTGTATTTTATGTTTTTGTGTATTTGCCTCTATGTATGTATGTATGCACACTATTTGCATGTCTGTTGCCTGACAGGGCCAGAGAGGGCATTAGATCCCCTCCAACTGGATTTACAGACAGTTGTAAACCATCATGTGGGTGCTGGAAGTAGAACCCGGGTCCTCTGTAAGAGCAGGCAGTACTCTTAATCACTGAGCCATCTCTCCAGCTTCTCAAACAAACATATTTTTTAATAAAGAACGTAGAGTAAGGGAAAATGGGAAAGAGCGGAAGGGGTGGGCATAGAAGGGGCTTCAAGCAGTGGTCTTTCTGTTTTCCCACTTCAGAGACAGACTGGCCTTTGGACTCTAGCCTGGAGCACATCAGCTGAAGCCTGCCCTCATTGTTCCCTGAGACCAGGCCAGGTGGACTTGCATGTTACCAGCTGGAGCTAGATATGCTGACAGTGAATTTCTCAGGGTTTTGGTTTTTACTTCTGTAATGCGGTGCAAGCTGAGTTTGTGTTCGCACAGCCTACAGGCATGTCTGCTCTATAACGCCATCAAGGTGGCTGACCATGTGTTTGCATCTAGTTAGGGGCTGCAGGGAAGTCACCTGGCCAACACCTGCTCTTCAGAGCACTTTCATGGATTCAAAAAACAAAAGAACTGAGGGAGAGCCTGATGAATACTGAAGGTGGAGAGTAACTTTAAAAGCTGTGAAGGAAGAGTCTGAAGGAGAGAAATGTTCAAAGCCAGGCAGATGAGAATGCTTATACCAGTGTGGGAATTCAGGGTCATGAGTGTAAAGGGAGTTATCTGTCCTTCTTGGAGAAAAAAACAGAAGACCACTCACTCCTCAGGTCTCCTCCTCGAAGCTCCAGCCCATCATAGCACAGCCCACTGATGCCCATGGCGTAGGGGCTCAGGCCTTGGAATAGACAGCCTGGCACGTGTACTACCTGCTGCCAGCTGGTTTGGGGCTCAAGGAAGCAGGACGATGCAGCATTTTTCAGGAATGGAAGCTTTGCTCTGGGTAGAAAGGGCTGGCAGCTCCTAGTGGCATTCTCCGAGGATGTTCCTGGGTCACAGGCAGGTGAAGAGGAGACCCCTACAGGAACTTGGCACAGAGTCTCAGTCTGTGTTTACACCCTGTCTCTTCTTTCATGTGTTCCTGACGGATGTGTTCACAGCAAGCTCCCATGTCACTCCTTGCCATGTGTTGCCACCCACTGCCAGCATTTGGATTTGTGGCTTGTGACTGAGGGACTTACATCTGTACACGTGTGTTTGTAGCTTCCTGTCTGCCCGCCTGCTGTAAGCTCATTCAGAAAAAACAGAGCCCACTCTCTGTGTTTTCCGTGCCCTGTGACACCCAGAGCACATGGCCCTGCACAAAGCCAGCTGGTGCTGGTGGTGGCCTCGTCCCTCCCGCAGGCAGGCCTGCTCTCATACGCCGCAGAGCTGAGCCCACTCAGATTTTGGCTGGAGGCGACCACTGAGCTCCAGCTGGAACTGTTGGTTATACAGACTAGAATAATAAAAGATTATTTTAGCAGATTTTTTTTTTGTTGTTGTTATACCAACAGCCCTTTGTCTGTGAGTCCAGAGCCCAGAGTAGAGATAGTGGGAAGGGCCTACTTTCTCACGCCAGTTCCCTCTGCTGTAATTAGGGAGTCAGTTTGAAATGCAGCTTCACAGGTGCAGGATTCATCCTCGACAGGTGATTATGTTTTGATTTTTATCATTGCTTGTAAAACAGAACAGGGAAAGAGATTTCATCAGACTATAAAGCATGCTCCACTACAAATGAGATATTAGTGTTAAAAATGCTTGCATGTTGCTAAATATTTACCCAATACAGGGTTCTGCCTTCTGCCAACCTGAAGCATTTTCTTGGCAAATGCGCCTCATCTGGAACTCTGGAATCTCTCTGCATTGCTCCTCTAAGTACATAAACACAACCATCTGTCTATGCTAGGTAAACAGACTGACCCCTATTCTCTAGGAAAAAAAAAAATCCAAAAACCCTTTGTTTTAAATTTCTTGAAAATTTTCCAAAATAATCCTGACTCTCTTGGCTGTTTGCAGCCAGAGTGAACAATTATGAGACTCCAACAACGTGGAATGTGTTCCTATTTCCTCCCTCTGTGATTTGAAGCCCCTCTGAGAATTGTATTTCCAACAAGCCCCCTCTCTCTTTTTCTCCCATCTCTTGTTGATACATTATTTTATTGTCCTTCTGTGGGAGCTTGATATTTTTAAAGTGTCAGATTCGTTTTGAACTTTATGCTACATGGAAGCAGACTAGCGTCAGCCACCCTATAAATAAAGTCAGGTCAGTGGGTATTGACTGAATTCCTTCTAGGTGGTAGCTGGTAGCCTCATTTTAGGGGAAAATATGTTTGGAGTCTTTTACTGCCTTCAAGGAATCACTTGCAGTCCTTGGAAATAGACATATTGAGAAACTAAATGCTTGAATGTGTTCTCATATCTCAAAAATCCTCAGTTTTCACAACTTGAAAGAAGGAGGAGGGTGAGCGGCGAGGAGGAACACTCTGCACTGGATCTAATCCGGAACAGTTCTCTCTCATTTCATTGGCCACTTTAATGAAGGGGCTCTTAACTCTCCAGTTCAGTTCCACTCTGACCACTGAGATCTCCACCCATCCATATATCCTAGAAAAGAATACCTGAAACGTTGTGAACAGGATAAGCATTGTTGAAATCAAGCTCTCAGCTGTTAACTCTCCATGATTTTCTAAGGAGCACCTCACTAAGCCAGACTCTGGGCACAGAGCCATGAGCAAAAAGGAATTCTTATCCCTCAGAGAGCTTTACTGTGTGGGAACTGCAAACTCTAAGTGCTCTAGACACTGAGAAAAGGGGAGTCGAAAGCCATGTTACCTCAGACATGCCTGATCTGTACTTACGTGTTAGGAGAGCGTACTTAGGTGTTAGGAAAATGAGGTAGAGTGGAGATGTTTCCTGTAATGTGGCTCTTAAGGTGAGATTCGAAGGGAAACATGCCAGGTTGGCATACATCTGAGTAAGGCCTGTAGGTGGGATTCACTGAGCCTTCTCCCCATGAACTGGAGAGAGACTCAGGCACACAGCAGCAGCAGGAGGCCACAAAACTGAGCTCTTGGGCCCTTTGTTTCAAGTATTCCTTCAAATTAAGATGATCCTGAGATAGAGGCTGGCATGCTGGGAAAGCTGACTGTCAGCTTCTAATCTGCATCAGGACCAATGGTCATTCCCTTCGCTCTACTGTACCCTACCATGCCTGTATGCAGCCCCTTTTGTGGCAGCTCGTTCAAGAATGACTTGGAGACGAAGAACTTAGCTTTGTCAAACAGAGGAGAATTTAAGAATGAAGACAGGAGGTTCGACTCTGAAGGAAAATGGTATTGGACTTAACCATATCCCTTCAGGCTTGTGAGAATACATTTTTTTAAATTGCCACTGCTGCCTCCTACATAGAGAAGAAAGAGCAAGTGTCAGCGGGAAGATGAGGTAGACATGACAGCCTGAGAGCAAGAGGGTCTTGGTGACAGACCTTCCAAGTTTCCCGAGTAAATACTTCCCAGCGCTCAGGAGAGCTGCCCCACCCAGTTTTCTCCTTTTGTAAACACGTGGACTCCTATGTTCTCTTTTCGTGGAGTTCACAGATGAGAAGCCAGATAAGCCAAGTGCATAGTCCGGCCAGGGACAGAGCCAGGGACAGTGTCCTGGCTCCGATTGTACACTCATGTCCCTGCCCCCAGGCCCACATGGCCACACTACTCCTGTCTTCCTGTCTCTTTCTTTTGTCTCAGTTGTGTTTCACGAGGGGTCAAAGGAGAAGAGAGCCTAGAGGACCTGGGAGAGAATGAGAGTGCTGTCAGTCACCTGGGACTGTGTGTGCAGTCCTCCTGAAGTGAATTTGTTCTACATTCCGAAGCATCTCTATGATAGTTAGACTCTTATGCCCCACAGTTCCTCTTAGATGTTCTTATCAATCTTTTACAAACTGAAGGAAGATGACGTAGTCTGCATTCAGATGTGCTACAAGGCGACTCTGTGGCTCAGGTAGCCAACCCAAGTCTTCTATGAGCAGTCATCCTTATTGGAAAAGTCGGAAACACGTCAGTTCCTTTAGGAGACTTACCCTTAGGTTCTTTGGTTCTCTGTAGCTCTGAGACCAGAATCAAGGCGTCCTCATTCCAAACCCAGTGCTGTGATTATTTCTCTGAGGCCTTTGAAGTATTTGGAAGAGCCACAGTTTTAAGACATAAATGTCATATGAATCAGATAAAACTTAACTTGCTTCCTTGGAAATTGGCTGCTCAAGAATTTGTTGGTGTGCTTAATCTGAAACAACCTTCTTCCCTTTCAGAGATGGCCTGGGCAGGACAGTAGACCTGAGGTGTCTTACTGCTCACTGCTAAGTCTGAAGAGCTGGTTCTCAGCCTGTCCATGATGTGGGCACTCCTTTTCTATTCCTGTTTTATCTGTCTGGGCCCCACAGTGCCTCCTCCAACACCACCACATATAGGGTCATAGGGTCATACTGTAGATTCTTATCCTTCTCCCCCACCCCCACCCAAAACCTGCTGCCCTTCTCCACCTGATGCCTGCTCAGGTTTCTCTTAACCATTCTGGCCCTATCTGCAGTGCACAATTCTGTTCCAGGTAATCATTCCCTTTTCACATCTTTATAGAGGTATTTCTGCGCCAAAATGCAACCTATTCCCAACATGTGACTCAGTGATATCTGAACATATATTTTTCAGGTTGTTTTTTGGGGGAATACTTTGGGAATTTAGGAAATTAATAGCACCTTTCGCCAATTGGGTCATTGTATACTTTGCATATAATGCCTATATAGAAGGAACTCATGATGTAAAAATACACAATAAAGTTGCAAAAAAAAATTTAAATAGTCAATTTGACAAATGCACAGTATTGTGAATGTGTCACCATAATAGAGCTCCAGCACACTTTGGCACACCAAAACGTCAACCACATGCCGGGAGGGGTGATGCACATGTATGTTTGGAGGCCTGTCTTCTTTTCTTTCTTCGAACAGTTTAAGAACAAGAGTCCTGCCATCTTTGGCCTCTACTGTACCTCACTTGGTAGCTGACATCCTGCTGAGTCCCAGAGAGACAGTCACCTTCGTGTTAACATTTCTAAAGGCTCCAGGGGAACATTGCTGAGGTGGCCTATTTAGGCTTTTATTACACAAGATATGCTTAGAAATCAGCTTCTTTGATTCAACATTAAGTTTGCCACCAGGCAGTGAAGTGTGCCTGTCACATACTTTTATAACTGTGCAACACAGAAAAGCATTAAACCTACCTTTCAGCAGTAAAATTTTATTACTCGCCTTTTTTTTTCTCAAAAGTTATTATTTTCTCTTCCAAGTTTCTCATTTTTACATCAGGAATTCCTTCTATGTATGCATAATATGGAAAATATATAATGAGCCAACTGGTAAAAGGGGCCATTAATTTCCTGTGTTCCCAGAGTATTCTTTAAGCAACAGTATGAAAAACAGGCAAGGGATATAAATAAATATTTCATAGATAGGATGTGAATATCCAATCAATATGGTATATTGATAATTAGAGGCAGAGTTAAAACCACAGCTGAATGCTCTCTTTACTGTCAGATTGGCAGTCGTGTAAAAAAAAAAAGTCTTTTAAAGAAGGAATTAGGATGGTTAGAAACAGACGGTGAAGCTGTACAATGTTGAGATATAAATTGATAGATAAAAGAAAACTTTGATAATATATTAAAATTTTAAGTATGCCATTTGGACTAGAAATTTACTCAAGGAATTAATACTGTTGAAGAATACAGAACTGCTGTAGTCGGGTGGTTTCTCGGGTCCCGCCAGGCTGCCGCAGTCCTGTGGTCTGCTTATAAAATAATCACTCAGAAGCTTAGATTAATTATAACTGTTCAGCCATTAGCTCAGGCTTATTACTGACTAGCTCTTACACTTAAATTAACCCATAATTCTTATCTATGTTTAGCCACATGGCTTGGTACCTTTTCTCAGTTCTGCCTTGACATCTTGCTTTGTCTGTGTCTGGCTGGTGACTCCTAACTCAGCCCTTCCTCTCCCCAGAATTCTCCTCATCTGCTAGCCCCGCCTATACTTCCTGCCTGGCTACTGGCCAATCAGCGTTTTATTAAACCAGTGTACAAAAGTATTATCCCACAGCAAACTGCAAATAGATACGGGGGGGGGGGGGAGTTGCCAGAGCATCATTTGTAGTAATGAAGAAATGGGCACAACGGAACTGACCCACAGTGAATGCTCAGTGTGCGTTCATTTGGAGCGTACACTCAAGTACGCTCATAGAAACTGAGCTGATTGGCTCTGCTATGTCAGTCTGTGTCTCCTGGTTACAGGCCTCATCGCCAGACAGGAGACATCATTGTTAGTGAGAGTCTTTGTGAGATCTGCAGTTCATTTGTTGTCCTGTAGTTTGGCACACCCCTTTGTTCTTCTTCTGTAGCACAGCCTCTGTGACATCATCATTGTTTGCCAATTCCCTAAAATCACTTTCTTTTTTTTTTTTTTCGGTCTTTATTGATGGGGCACCTTCCTCTTTTACCTTTATTTTCAATAGATCTCTTCTACTAGCTTTGCAAATTCAATCTTCTGTTGCCGTCAGCTCACTTCTCTTCTAATAAAAGTAGTTGGCGTCAAGGCATACCTGTAAATCCCAGGACTCAGGAAAATGAAGTTGGAAAGATCACAGCATTGGGAGCCTTCAAAAAGACAAACCGTACAATAAAACCATACAGAAGAGTTGTCATTCTGTTGTATTTTGACCGTGACGTCTTGTTTCATACCTTTTGGGAGGAATCATTTTAGTCTTTTTTCTTCTCCATTTTAAGGATGTTGACCTCATGCTTTTAAAAAAGGTGGGGGCGGGGTGGTGGTGGGAAGAAACATGGATCTTGTACAGCTAAACAACTGCCCATAGAGGTTGGATGGCTGCTGGTGTTGAGTGTACTTCTGGTGATATTTCCTATAAAGTCATCCTGTCTTTAATATTCATCGAGACTGACAGATATTCCTGTTGTACTGGACCACCTGTGCTACTTAGTGATACGGTCACCTCTCCACCTAGTAGTTGGATAAAGTTAACACAGTAAGACCCCATCTGCAGTTTTGTCTCTGGCAATTTCACCAAGATCCAAAAGTACTAAATGTATTATCTAGTAGCTCTATATAAACTATTTGAATTGTGTTCCATACTGAGTCATGTACAAAATCTCTCCCTGCCCTGCTCCATGCCGCCTAGGACATGAATCTTCCTTTTGTCCAGTGTGTTCACCCTGCGTACACTACCGGCCTGCTTATTACTTAGTGGCCCTGTTGGTTACCGTAGTCCACCATTATCCTAGCACAGGGCTTGTGTTCATGTAATTACTTAATAAGTACACAATCATAGCTAAGGAGGAGGAGGGACTGTTAAGTTTGTGGATGTATACATAGTAAAAAACAAAGTTATATGCAAGATTTCAAGCATTTCCTGGGGTCCTGAAATGCGCTGTCTACAAGTAACAGAGTCCAAAAGGGACATAGCTGGGAAATGTTTGGAAGGGGATGGGCATGTGCTGTGGACAGGACTGGCCTCACCTTCACTCTTGGAGTAAGAAGCCCACCATACCTGGGGCCTTTCCCCTGGTCCCGTGACTCTGGTTTGTTTTCGTCCAGTCTTGCCCACCCTGCTCGGTCTGTGTCACCTGCCCTGCCACTACAGTGCAGAAGCCTTCTGCCTCTGTGCTCAGGCTGCCCAGTGTGCCCTGCAGTTAGACGAGGAGAGCTCAGGCCAGTGTACCTTCTCATCGCCATTCCATGCTGTGCTGGGGATTGTCCTTAGGCCTAAAGGTGTTGTATTCACCAGCGCTTAGAAGATGGTGGACCCTGCTTACTCTTCTCTGTCTCTTTGAAGAAATACCCCAGACACAAAGGCACGCTCTCCCTTCCATTTGTGCCCACGAGACTTCCGTGGCAAGGGAGCGGGGAAGCAAATTATTGTTTAATAAGCATACTTTTATTATGCCTTTTATTTGACTATGAATAATTTACCAGTTAAATATTAAATAATTAACTGAGTAAAATAGATTAAAAAACAAACTCATAAATGCCTTCTTTATTTATCCTCTCCCTTCACAAAGCCCAAGCCAAAAGCTGCCAACAGTAATTAGAAAGTTGGTATTACAGCAGTAAATCGTATTGATTGAGTACCTACTGTGTGCCAGACATTCTAGATGCTTTGTATACTTACCACCATTTCTATTAATCCTTTAGCCATGGTTAATCTCATTTTGTAGATGACAACAGTAATAGTTGGGGAAAAAAAACTATCCATGCAAGATCATTCTGCTAGTTTGTGACAGGGCCAGTATTACATGAGGTTCCCCATACAGCAGCCCTGGTCCTGTCCCACCATTCTGCTTCTCTGTGATTGATTGACACAGGCGTTTGTCAAAATGCATTGTCTCAGCATGCTTATGGAAATGGGTTTGGGAATAGATTGCATGGAAACATAGCCAAAAATGTGCTTACCACCCTCCTCCTCCATTTGTCCCCATGATCTTCCTGTCTGTTCAGAGTCATGAATGCCAACTTTTCCTTTAGCTATGTATGAAAGAGCAGTTTGATGGCTGGAAACCACAGTTCAAAGATTAAATATAATCTGTGTGTCTATCAAGAGGCTAATTTCTGGGTATTTATGCTACTACAAAAAGATGACATGCGAGTCAAAAATAAGATGATAGCAGTATTAATTGTATACCAGTACAATTAATACCATGACCTTTCCCCTCAATTTGCCCACCTAGATCTAATGTGATTCTCAGAAATAGCACAGAGAAGAACCAAGCCTGGGCTCAGAATTTGGGAAACACCCCCCCCCCCCCCCCCCCCGCAATGTTCCTCAAATGCATATTCTTTTGATTTAAAAAGAATTTTTAATTTAAAATTGGGCCAATTCCCGTATCTGGTCAGAAGCACAAATAGGAGACTAACAGGTGTGTGGGTTGGAGCCCAGGGTTGGAGTTGCTGTCACCTGGCTTTAGCAGGCGTCCTTCAGCCCAGCAGCTGTGCACTGCATGGCAAAACCAGCTGCTTTAAATTCTGAGAACCCAATTTACATTCTTCTACCTTAACATTTGAGTCCACCAAGAGTTATAAAAACACCCCGTAGACTGAGGAATGGGAATTCTAGTATTTTTTAAACACAGGTAGTAAAATGACATCGAAAGCCAGGTGCATTTAAAAATAAAGTTTATAATGTATTTTTTTTAATTGTTGCAAAGGTTCTGAGTACATATAATAAGGACTCCTTTAACATGGAGGTACGAGAGGGCCTCTTCTCTGCTCCCACCCCACAATGACACAACCGCACCTACAGCATGGGATCTCCCAAGAAGTCCAGAGTTAGGCCTCTAACATGGAAACAGAAATTGGAGGGTCATGTCTTGACTTTCCTTTCTGTGGAAAATCCTGAATTTCTAGGGACAGCTCAAGTCCAAGAGGTGAACAGTGGGTTTTTCCAGTATGTGGGGTCTGTGCTGTGTCATCAAATAGCACTTTAGACAATATGAATAAAATAAAGGCTGTATGTTTTTCGTCCTTAGCCTTCTACTAAGTGGAACTCTTGCAAGCTAAGAAGCATGCATACTGTGCAGCTCTGAGGGACCCTCAGTGTTTCTGTCTGCAGGCCTTCTATATTTTCCATTTGTCCATCAACATGACATGCTCTTTCTGCAACCCATTCCACTGATCTTTTCTGAGTTTTATCCCTTGAAGAGTCGCCTCTTTGAGGGCAGAGCCCTGGCATTGCTGTTAATTGGCTGAATTAGCATCCCATCCCACTCTGAGATCTCCCCATCCCAGGATACCACAGGATACCAATAAACACAAATGTCGAGGGCCCTCTGCACCACTGGGTTCTCCATCCATGAATCCAGCTATCCACTGATGAGAAATGTTCACAGAAAGGATTGCATCTGTGGTGAGCAGGTAAAAACTCTGTTTCTTTGGCAGTGCATTCTAGCAGCTTTTCACAGAATATTGACGTTGTGTTGGGTACTGTAAGTCATCTGTAGATGATTTAAAGTGGATGAGAAGATGTGCACGGGCTTGATGTACCTACTAGGACATTTCATATGAAGAAGATTCTACAGCTCTTGTTATCTGTGGGGTCTTAGAATGATTTCCCATTAATACCCAAGGATTCCCTTCTTGGTTATTTTTGGCTCACATTGACTCTGTTCCTGCATTTTAAGTTTAGAGAAATATAAATTCACTCTGTTTTTTTGCTAATTCTGTCTTTAAATTATTATCAGTCATTTGTTTATTTGTATCCACATAAAAATCAGTTGGAATTATGGTTTCTGGCATTTTAGCAACCCACACTGTAGAATTTGTTTAAGCATATATTTTTAGATGGTACATTTTTTCCCCTAGCATGTACTGCTTTTTGTCCAAAAGCTTTCTATGAGTAGTGTTTTCATTTAAGAAAAAATGGTGATTTGATTATTTTTGTCAATCTTTGAAATTTGAATCGAATGCTGTTTCTCAGACTGATTCCACCAGACTGTCCTATTTTTACCCCTTGGTGTCCAACCAACTTTGCCATAGATAGAGCAATGAGTTCAAACGCCCTGGCATCACACTGTGTTTCTTGTTTGCCAAGCCCTAGGCCCTTCTACCATAGAGCAGTGGATTAAGATGTCTCTGAATTTCTGTTCTTGGCTATTGTTGTTCGAATCTTAGATGGTCTTATAATAAAAAACCCAGAGCCAGATGTCAGAGTGAAAGCTGAAAGATCAGAGAAGCAGAACAGCCAGCCACTAGGTTTTACATCTACAAACTTCTTACCTCTAGAAAATCCTCAGCCTAAAGAGAGTCAGTTCCTGTTTCCTCATGCCTTATATACCTTTCTCTGCTCAGACATCACTTCCTGGGATTAAAGGCGTGTGTGTGCTTCCCAGTACTGGGATTAAAGGTGTGTGCCACCACTGCCTGGCTCTGTTTCCAGTATGGCCTTGAACTCACAGAGATCTAGATAGATCTCTGCCTCCCGAGTGATAGGATTAAGGGTGTGTGCCACTACTGCCTGACGTCTATGTCTAGTTTAGTGGCTGGCTCTGTTCTCTGATCCTCAGATAACTTTATTAGGGTACACAATATATCACCACAGGCTATGGGTTGCTGGCCTTTTCCTAGGGCACCACATGTGGCTTGATGGTTAGGACATACTCTTCAGGTCCACCAGGTAAAGAGCATTTATTTTTCTTCTTTTATTCCCAGACTGTCACTGGTCCCTCCAAGTCCAAGATTTGCAGAAATGTTGTCCCCTTTCCAAGAGAGCAGTGCTCTTGTGAGCTAATTGCCTAGAAGACATTGGCAGGATAATGAAAATGGCCATGTTCTGTTGGTGGTGAGACTCACCTGACATGGGTGTCATACATGAATGATACCTGTGAAGTAACTGAAAATCTGGGTGGCTATTCCGATATGGAAACTGAAGATGAAATTGTGCTCTGAACTATAACCACCAGGACCACACATAAATAGCAGCTTCAGCATTTAACCATTTTGTTCCCAAGTGGCAGAGTTAATCCATGGTCCTACTTAGAAAAGAATATGTTTCCGAGAACAAAACTTTAGTTAGTTACCCACCTTGTGAAGATGGCCGCCCCTTGCCAACAGACCTCTCCCTCCTACCCCTGCTCTCCCCTCTAACCTACATTTCCTTTTCCATGGTCATGTCTTTTTGTTTTGTGACCAGTTGTCTTTAACCAAGGTTGTCTGAGTGACCATGAATGTGAAACTATCCACCAGGGGATCCTGATGGGATCACCAGGAGATATACATCTGAAGATAATGGCTCTCCCATCCCAGTAGCCATCAGTAGCCATCAATTTTGGCAGGGAGAGGTAGGACCCCCATAGACCCCTTCCCTATCCAAGAATGGCTTTTGGCAGGTGAAGCGTGATCCCTAATTAGTCTTAACAATAAAAACTCAGATATCGAGGGTGAGAGCTGAAAGATCAGAGAAGCAGAGCAGCAGCCACTAGAGACTTCTTACCTCTACGAATCCTCAGACCAAATGGGAACCGAGATCCTGTCTCCATCTGCCTTATATTCCTATTCTACCTCCCTAGTGCTGTGATTAAAAGGTGTGCACTACCACCATCTGCCTCTGTTTCTCTTTTAGACCAGTTCAATCTTGTATACCCCAGTGTGGCCTTGAACTCCTGATTGTCCTGCTTCTTCCTCCCAAGTGCTGGGATTAAAGGTGTGTGCCACCACTGCCTGGCCTCTGTGGTTAACTAGTGGCCAGCTCCACCCTCTGATCTCCTGGCTAGCTTTATTTGTCAGAACACAAACAAGTATCATATAACAGGCATGTCCAGTTATGTATCTCCATGTTAACTGCCATTTCCTGCAAGATCTTGAATTGTGCAGGTCCATGTGGGTACCTACAGTTGCTATGAGTTTATAATTTCATTGGCTCTGTCATAAAACGATTTGATGACAGGTTGTATGCACAAGACAAGACCATATATACATACATACATACACACACACACACACACACACACAAACACACACATTTCTTTGTGATACAGGTTTAGGCTTCCCCTATTGGGTCCTGAAATATATCACCTATGGGCAAGGGGGGCTTTGCTGTAAATAAAGCAAAGTATTGAAGAAGGGCTGATTCAGTATCAGGAGTATGGATGGGGTTGAGACATTGGATGCAGGGCATGAGAGTCCCTGTCCTTGCCACTAAACCATATTCTTCTCTATGCAGAAAATAATATGAGGCAAGATGAAGAAAAATTAGACAAGAATGAGAAATACTACCTTTGTTTTCATTATTCATTATTTTATTTCTTGATTCAAAATATATTTTCATACAGTATATTTTATCCTATTTTTTTTGCTCTCCCAAACTCCTCCCCATCTTCTTCCCACCCACACACCCAATTTCATGTTCTTTCCTTCTCTCTTAAAAACAAACAGAAAACACACACACACACACACACACACACACACACACACACACCCATGGAGTCTGTTTTGTGTTGGTCAGCTACTCCTGAGCATGAGGCATGCCCTGGAGTATGATTGATAGAACAATTGATATTTATATTTTCTCTCCCCCTCCCCCTCGCTTCCTCTCACTCTCCAGCTATCTGTTACAAGTAGCTTCTTGGTTAGGGGTAGAACTTCATTCCCATTTCCCCTTATCCACGTTGGGATTTTTGTCTTGTTTGAACTTTTACTGGTCTTGTGTATGCTATCAGTCTCTAAGTTCACATATGCATTAGCCCTGTTGTGCCTGGAAAACACGGTTTCTGTGGAGTTGTACATGACCTCTGGTTCTTACAGTATTTCTGCCTCCACTTCCACATAGATCTCTAAGCTTTGAGGGAAGGGGGTTGATAAGGACACCTCATTTAGGGCTGAGTGCTCCCAAGTCTCTCACCCTCTCTGCACATTGTCCAGTTATGTCTCTCCCTGTTAACTGCCATTTCCTGCACGAAGCATCTCTGGGGTCCTGCAGTGTGTCATTAGGAGTCATTGTATTGCTGTGTTCATCTAGTGGAGTAATAGCCATTCCCCTAAGGCCCATCGTCTATCTGGTCTCAGGTACTTGGCCTCATTAAATGTCAAGGATGGGTTCCAGCTCAGGAAGCAGGCCTGAAAGGTGGTTGGTGACTCTCTTAACATTTGTACCACTGTTGCACCGGTGGATATAACCAGCTGGCATGTTGCTATTATAGGTTGCAGA
This sequence comes from Peromyscus nudipes, assembly GCA_902168325.1. Classification (NCBI taxonomy): domain Eukaryota; kingdom Metazoa; phylum Chordata; class Mammalia; order Rodentia; family Cricetidae; genus Peromyscus; species Peromyscus nudipes. Next base: position 23,018 of record CABHPH010133414.1, read on the forward strand.
GTTTGTAGCTGTATGAGATTGATGATTACTTTTCTCATCCGGTAGTTTGTATAGTACCTTGTAACACCATGAATGCTAGTCAGTAATGCAAAGCTTCTACTTGAGCACCGGCTTGAGTTCCTGATGAAAATATATGGTGTCTTTGGCAATAGGGTCATGTAGAGTAACCAATAGCGGTGGTGATATGTGATGGCGGAGGGGGGTGCGGCTTTGCTCACACTTTAAATCAGTACCAGGCATAAGTTTCAAATGCAAGCTTTTCTATCAGGTCTTACAACTTCATCAATTGCTATTATTTTGTCACAGGTACATTTCAGAAAACCTAGGGACCTTTTCCCAAAAATAAAATGCAAATCACCCTTAGGAATCTCAATGATTTAAATAACTTCAGCTCTAGGAACATATAATTTGTATAAATAATTACTAAGTAAACTATAGATTACATATGAGTGCTACCTTGTTTTGTTATTTTTAAAACAAACACACTTTGACATCTATTCTTATGTCTTAGGCTCCCAACAACTCAAGCTCAGAAATAAATTATATTTCTCATTTTAAAAGGAAGAATTCAGATAGAGCGGGATAGTAATCAGATACCCTTGATAAATCCTTAGATATGGGACACTATGCTATGTTCTCTTGTCCCTTATCTCAGTTAATCTTTGTGCCTGACTCATGAGATGATGTTCCCATTCCCTTTGCTGCTAAGATATTACAACAGAGATCCAACTGATACTAAACTTCAAAACTTGAAACTGCCATTGTGGACTGAGCTGTGACTTGCTGAGCTAGTAAGTGACAGAAGAAATAGAGATGTTTGCCCTGATTTTCCTGCACAACCCTAGAAAGACATTTCAATAAAATGCATAGCATATCTCATAAAGCCACTGAACATTGTACATACATAACATTTTATACCTGCATTACATTAGAAACCTATTTATATAATCATAAAAATTCATATTTTTGGAAATTATTAGATACTCGCATGTTTCATGCACCTCTCACCCATACTGCTCATTTATGTGTTTGATAAGATTTGTTAGCTGGATAAATCCCATTGAAATGCTTAGCAGTACTTAGGTCAATATTAGCAAATAAGTTTGCATTGACATGTGGATATTCAGCTCAACTCACTGAGCACCTACTATGTAAAATGCTCTACTTTACACAAACATAAGTAGCTCTGCTTCAGAGGAACTTACACCCCTTCTTTAAAGGGTTGAGTTCAATGTATCTAAACACCCTTGTGAATGGTTATCAGGATTCCCATTTGTTAATTCTGTTGAGTAAGAATGGATGCTCTTGGAAGAAGGTGTTAGTGTCTCCTGAGTATGATTTTTATTCAGCTTGGAAGGAGGGGGAGCTTGGGCGTAGATTGAAGTCTATATGCATACACACAGATCCTGAGAATTGGAGGAACAAAAGGTGAATACTTTGGAAGAGCCTGAGAAAGGAGCTCTCAAGTGGTAGTGGCATAAAGGGAGTATCAGCAAAGGCAGATACTTGTAGGGGTTGGTGAGAAGGACAGCAGTGTGTGGGGATGGGCACTCATCCAAAACAGGCACTTCGTAAGCAAAGAGAGAGTCTCCTTTCTGGAGCAAAGAGACTCTCTGTGTAAGCAAAGAGAGAGTCTCCTTTCAGGAGCCTCTGGTGGTTTTCGAAGACACAGTAGAGCAGAGTTGCTTGTTCAAAAGTGAGGACCAAACAGGCTCAAGGAGAATCACAGAGCACAGGAGCAGTGTCCGAAGAACATGGAAGAGACAACAGACAAGAGCCAGGGCAAGACTGACCTCGCTAGCTGGAGGCCCCGGACTTGGGAAGTCAGTGTCTCAGGGGTGTGTTGCTACAGAGGGCCTTTTCCTTAGCAGCCATGCAGATCAGAGACCCAGGATGGAGATTTCATATAAAGGTTACAGTGGACCTGAGTAGTTCACACCCTTTGGGAGGATCTTAGAGAAGTCAGCTAAGCTGACTCATAGCTGGTTAGTGTTAGGTATTAAATTTAAAAATAAAATAATAAATTAAAAAAAACAGACTGTACTGGCTTTTAGGAAGGAGAAATTGCCCTACTCTGAATCTGCTCAGGGTAGACTGGAGAGAACCAAGAGTTTCACTCTTTAAAAAAAAAAGTTTGATTTTTTTTTTTCAGAGTTAAATTCTGAGTTACAGAGCAATATAATAGATCATGTCAAGAAGGTGGTGTGAGATGCTTGGGGGCTGCTACAAGATTGCTCTTAAAAGCCAGCAGGGGGATCTTGTAAAGGTAGACAGGGAAGAAAGCTGTTCAGGAGGGAGCCACTGGACTGTTTTAAAGGGATGGGGTAGAGAGAATGACGGAGCTTCCCTCTAATGAAAGGAAGAGTTGAGGGTGCAAAGCCCAAAGGATAATTACAGTGAAGACAAGCACACCAGCCAAGTGGAAGAGACATCTGCCTCTTGTGGCTGTTGTTTGTGAGCTTGGATGGAGGATGCATGGAAGAGTATGTGGATGGATAGAGAGGATGGAGGTAGAGAAGGAATGAAGAGAGGGAAAGATTGCAAGCCTGCCTGGGATACGGGAAGAAATGGTGATTATAAATACTACCCGGGCTGATACACTAACTTTATAACTCAGTACTGAGCCCTGTGCCGGCACATCTTCAGTAAATGTTGTGCAGGGAATGAGTGGGTGGTCAGGGATCAGGATACAAACACCAGGAGGATGCCATTCCTTCCCTTAGGGATCACAGCTTAGCACTTTCTTAAAGCTTGTTTGCTAGCTCTGTCTTGGGTGAACTGTGTAATAAATTCTGAAAGTGTCACTTGTGAGAAGCTATTTGTAGAACATGTCCTTAAGAAAGTTGAATCATTTACAGTTCATTAACCTCTTATGTCAGTTACTTCTCAATAGCTGTAAGGACACAAATCAGACACAAAGCTTACGTACACATATATAGCATGCCAGTGTATAAACAGCATACAATACTTGGAGGGAAGCTGAACATGTTGGGGATGTACATAGAAGTCCAATGTGTATCATAAGTAATTAGTTTATATTGTATTTATCTATTTTGAGCCCAAAGATCACACAGTCTAAACTGTGTGAATGAAAAACGGATTGCAAAGAAAGCTACTGAGTAATTGGGGTGGCCTTAGGGACACATCAGACAGTTCATAATGGAGAAACAGAAAAACAGGTCAAGTATCTGTAATTGATGACTGGCTTCCACTGTAAAAGATCTGACCCCACTTTATCCTAGCCAGTCATTTAAGTGAAAAGAAAAATGGGAAAACTTGTGAAGAAACCACAGAGAGATTGTTCTGTGGACGAGCCAGTTGGTAGAAAGAACATGATAGGGGAAGTGGAAAAAAACCCATTTGTATCTTGATAGCTTTCTTACTTGGGGAGCAAAAATCTAGCTGAGAGATCTGGTCACTTCCCCAACAAGTGGTCCACTCATGAACACGATGAGCTAATTCTTCATCCCAGGGACGAAGTCAGACGCCACCCTGAATACAAACCCAGCAGTCCTACTTCCTTGGAGAAGAAGTGGGAGGAGATAAGGACATGGGGTCACTTGGTGTGTACAGACTGGAGAGGGGATGTGTGGGGAGCTTATTGCTAAACCCTCCAGCCTGTGGCACATGTGTCGTGGGGGGAGATGGTGGAGGTCCATTAATGCTTACTGGGTGGTGTAGAGTACTCACTCTCTCTTGGCTCTTGTGTGAATTCTGCCCCATCTGAGGTTCTTCAGAAGAGGGTTATTGGGAGAAGAAACCACAAGACCCTCCTTTGATGTCCCAAACCCTGAACTATCGTTTCTCAACACCTTGCCTACCAAAGGCTGGTGAGGACACAGCCTCCCTCCCACAGCAAATGTCTTACTATTCTTTTCAAAACATCAGCTGTGGCTCATGTTTGCTTAGGTTTGAAAGTGAAGGCCAATTCAGAAGCATGGTTCAGGGCCTGTTTTCAGACTATACTGATTCCCTTGGTCATCAGAAGTCAATTGAATCCCTTAATGAGTTATTGATGGCAGCTAGCTGTTTTCTAAGAGATAGAATTGAAGGAAAATAATAAGTGTGAACACTAAGTCCCCTCTCCCTTAGCTCAGAGAGCAGTGTCCAAGAGCGTGTGGCAGGTCACTGCACACTGAGCTCAAGTTGTGTTCTTAATACTGGCTTGTAAAGTTGACACCATTTCTCTCTTTACTCCATGTATGTGGCCTGTTTCTCTCATTTCCCCCCATTTCTTATGAAGACTGCAGTGATTTATGGAGCTGGTTGGGAATTCCTTCTTTATCTCTAACAGTTTAGACAGTTCATCCAAGAAAGAACACTAAGATTCCAGCTGTCTGAAGCATGCCTTCAGAGACATCCTGTGAATTTTGTGTAATAATTTGACCCTTTCTTTGTATGCCGTGAAAATGGGACAGTCCTTTCTTTTTAAGGTATTAGGGGCGCCTTGAATCTAGAAAACACATAAGAATGAGTTTCAATCTGTTTCAACCTTAGCCTTTATTAACTCCCATCCTTTCATGCCCTCTGACGCATAGCCATGGGGTACTCTGCGTGCTTTTGATGGCGAGGACTCGGTTTGAAAAGACTGTTTCTCATCCCACCTTTAGGAGATGACCTGGCTTCCTCCACTTTCTGCTATTCAAGCTCCTGGCAAAGTGGAACCAAGCAAGTTTCCATTCCCAAATAAGGTGAGCACTTGTAGCACTAGAGAGAAGCCCTGTGCTTGTGTGGACATTTGTAACAGGTGGTATGTTGGCCCTTCATCACCTTTTCCCCTGTAAACACATCTGCCAGCGGCATGTGATTCTGGCCTTCCATAATTTGTAAGCATGTATGTGTTCACTGAGGTGGGTATCAAGCTTGTGACCTCACATTTCCATATACTGCAAATTGTTGTTTTATCTAAGTCAGTGGTTCTCAGCCTTCCTAATGCTGCGACCATTTAATATAACTCCTCATGTTGTGGTGACCCCCAACCATAAAATTATTTTTGTTTGCTACTTCATAATTGTAATTTTGATGCTGTTATGAATTGCAATGTAAATATCTGTGTTTTCTGATAGTCTTGGGTGACCTGTAAAAGGGTCGTTTGACCCCCAGGTTGAGAACCACTTATCTAAGTGTTTGTGAGATCAAGAAGCATCTCGCAATCATTTCATACATTTGGGAAGATCCTATGCCTCCCCACACACACCAGATAGCTGTTTTTAATGGTTAGTCTTAAAATGAATGCCTTAGAATTAGAGGCATGTAGTATTTAATTTCTCTGGCTATCCTTTTACAGCATACAATTTCCTGAGATTTAAAAGGGATGTCTATATCTTCTAAAGGAACTCAGCCACAAGACACACTTAAAGTATACCTGAGTCCAATAAGCTGTCCATAACTTTCCTAGCCATGTAACTGACTTGTAGCTAAGTACTCACTATTGAAGATCAAATTAAACAGGTAGAAAGAAAGGAAAGTAGGAATGTCAGTGACATCCCCAGCCAGTCTGTTTTCTACAGAAATACCACAACCTTCTAGAGTGAATCACTGAAATAATTGTCCATTGCCATCACTAAGATGATAAATTCTGTTCTAAGAATTAGGCTTCTGCCGCTCTCTCTTTCCCTCTCTCTCCCTTTCCCTCTCTCTCCTTCCCTCTCTTCCTTCTTCCCTTTCTTCCTTTCTCCTTCACTTCCTCCTTCCTCCCGCCATCCCTCCCTTTCTCCCTTCCTTCCTTCTTTCTTGCGAAGAATCAAACCCAAGGCCTAGCACCTGCTAGGCAAACACTCTCCCCCGAGCCACGACCTCAGCCTCCTAAGAGCTGATTATATTTCCCTTGACAAAGTGTACTTGGAAGACTTCCTGAGTGACTGTGGGCAGTATCAAAATATTGGGTAGTGTGGATTTGCCTTGATTTATTTACTCCATTCATGGTGGTAGACAGATTGTTTATGATCTGTTACCACAAACACCAGTACAACAAGCACTCTTTGTGAATGTCCCTTTGTGTGCCTGCCATTGACTGTCCCCAGTAAGGACAGAAATTATGATATGGAGTCACTGGAAACCGCATTTATACTTGGCTGTGTTTCAGGAAATCCTTTTATGTTTCCTAGCCAATGATTAATACTATCCAAGGTTTTATCATTGTGCCTGTATGATGGATGAAAAGTTGATATCTCATTGTTTTAATTTGCATTTCCCCAATTACTTCTAGCTTTAGCAATGACTATTTTTCCCTTGTGGATTGCCCATTCACATCTATTGCCACTTCATAAAAATGATTTGTAGTAACTTCTTTTATCTTATTCATTTGTCTAGTGCATATAATGGAATCATTTTATAACTTTATTTATGTGCCTTTTATCTAGAAAAGTGTTTAATTTTTCTGTCAGAGGGAAGAAAATCCTCCATTTTCCAACATTATAACAATGGTCTCTATTCTAATTTTAACATGTTTTTTAGCTCAGAAAAATATGGATGGTAGAAATTGGGACTATAGCTCTCATCTTTGTAGCAGTTAGGAAATTACTGTAGCACTGTTAACACATTAGCCCATTTTTCTCCCAGGAATTTGAAATGTCCCATGTGCCATGTGTCAACATTTGAATTTATTTTAGGTCTCACTCTTCAGATACACACACACACACACACACACACACACACACACACGATCTGCCTTCTTAGCAAATTTTCAGTGTATGATACAGTCAATATAATATTAACTGCAGTTTTATTTCTGGTATATTATGCTACATATCATTTATACATAGCACATATATGACATGTATACATGTATGTCATATATATCAGATACATGGTGCAGTTATATAAGGTCTATCATGTATATGTGTATTTGTGTGTATAAATATATATATGTGTGTGTGTGAGTGCTAAATGAAATAAGCTGAAACTGAAAGAAAAATACTGTGTTATCACTTACGATTCTACTTTTGTGTAGACTCTAACATAGTCAGGCTTACAGAATTCGAAGACAGAATGGTGGTTTCCGGAGCGTGAAGTGGTCATGGAAACACAAGACAAAAAGTACACTCGCATTCACAAAATGAACATGTTCCAGTGATCTAACATACCATGATACACCTGTGGAAAACCCACATTTTAAAACAAATAGCTAGAAGTTATCAAATTTGTTTTTACTGAGAAATAAACTATTATTTACTGAAAAGGCAGCAAATTTCAAACATGAATGAAAACTATCCTATTTAGGAGCACTGTAGGGGTTGCATGGAGCCCACCCCTGGGATTGTTTGTTTGTTTGGAGTCCCTGAGAAAGAGCATGTAAATGATGTACAGTGCAGGAGCATGGTTGCTCTTACTAATGCCTTCTCTCAAAGAGCTTCGCTGAGAATACTGATCATTGTCTTGTATGATGAGATGAAGCTGTCTCCAGCCTTGGCTGTAACACCGCCACACACTTAGTGTGTGAGGACAACACACATTTGTTGTCTCGCTACTCTGTGGGGCAGAGCGTTGAGGTCAGGTTCACTGACTGCAGTCAGGCTCTGGGCAGACCTCAGCTCTGTAGGCAGTCTCCAAGGACAACTTTGCTTCTTCCTTTGCCTGCTTCTGGAAGCTTCCTTGCTAAGGGCTCCTTTCACGCTGACCTCTGCTTCTCTTGGCTTCTCTGACTTCCTCTAACTTCCCTCTTTGTCTTATCAGGAATCTTGAGATGATACTGGCTTCCCTGAAGAAGCACCTACTTTGGAATCATTAGCTGAATTACATCTTCAGCAGCTTTTTTCCTGTGAGGTGGCACATTTGCTGGGCCGTGGAATTAACAGCATCACTGTCTTGGAGGGTGCCAGGATTCTGCCTGTTGCAAACAGGCAGTCGTTAGGGTTTACCGTTGAGTGCATAATAGACTCAGTCGCGGTGCTGGAGTGGACTCCACAGCCTCGCCCATGGAGGCAGGTGCTTCCCCACTGGCTGTGCTGACCTCCAATCCTAGAGAGCATCTCTCTGTACCCTTATCTCGGCTAATTAATTTCCTGACAGCTGGACAGTGCAGCTGATTGATTAGACTATCAATGTTTGCATTATTGAGCTAGAACTGCTTATGGAATTTGAGGGGCAAAAAAAAAAATCAAAACGACTAATAAATAATGGAATTAAGACCTTATTAAGATTAAGGGTGTCATTTGCTCTCACAAAAGGAAAAGTCGATTTTACTGCCCATTCTGAGTTTCCAGTGTCACTAATTTAATTAGTTAAACACTTCTGAGAATTTCTTCATTTTTGTCTAAGTATCAAAAGATATATACTAAAGCAAAGTCAGTTGATAATGAACTTGGCTTTTCTTTCTGTCCTCTGGGGACTTGATTTGGGCTCACAGTTCCCTAGACAAACACGGCCCGGCATTTCTGCCTCATTCCTCAAATCTCAAAAGTAATTGGATTTGGTAAAGAAAACAATGCATGACTCCTGTAAATTGGCTGCCATTCATTACCAGGTATTTCAGCCAAGAGAGAGGAAAATGAATCGGCGCTGCCCCTTTCCCCCCGCGTTTTGCAGCAATCTCCTAAGTTGAAATGCAAATAAAGAGCTGACAAGTGCGGTGTGCTTTCCGTGCTGGATAGGGATGCACATCTAAACCCAGGGGCATCTTGGGAGATGTCACGTGGTCAGGAGTGATGAATCTGGTGCATCAGCCCTCATCTGAAACTAGTCTCGCTGAGTGGTTTTCAAAGCCTTCTACAGAATTCTAACATCATTACAGAAATGAGAATTGACTGCCTTCCTCTTAATTCAGCAGAAGGAGAATGAGCGCTGGCAAGTGTGAAGGGAAGGAAGAGCCTGCAGTTGGCCGGTTTGTCACACGTCTCCTCTGGGTTGGTGGCCCGCCTCACAACTCCAAAGCAATATTTGCACTGAAGCTTTGTGATTCACACTACCTCAAAAAGAAACATTTCAATGAACTATAAATTATATTTTGTCAACTTGAGCCTTATAGACGCAGAATGAAAGGAAACACACTGCTTTGGGCCAGCAAAGATGCCTCAGCAGGCACTGGCACTTGCTGCCAAGCCTGAGGACCTGAATTCTATCCCCGTGACTCACAGTGTAGAAAAAAAGAACTGATTCATACAAGTTATCCTCTGACCTTCACACACACACACACACACACACACACACACACACACACACACACAAAAAATCAATCGATTAATTTATTTTAAGGAAATTAAAATGACTGCTGAGTGAACAGAAACCTACCAAAATTGGACAGTTATGTTTCCCCATGGTAATTAGCTTCAGGAGCCATCTGAAAATACAAAATTTTTCCATTTCTAGCTTTGGGTAATTCTGATGATGAATTCATAAACAAGGAGAAATGTGAGTGGAGTCATCTTCAAAAAGTTGAACAAAGCCATCATCTTTAAGAACCACCCTCAGCAAAGGCTGGAGAGATGGCTCAGCATGAAGAACAGGTGTTGCTCTTCCAGAGACAGGACTTCACACGCCAGACAGCTCACAGCTCCAGGACATCTGATCTCCTCCTCTGGTCTCCATTGGCACCTGCACTTACGTACACAACCCTCCCACCCACATAGGCCTCATTTTTAAAAATAATACAAGTAAAATGTTTAAAAAAGAAATTGCCCTCACCATACCAGTATGAGTAGTACCTTCTTCTAGAGCCATAGCTGGAAAACCTTCATATTTCATTGATTGAAACATATTTCATTGAGTGAAACCACTTGTTTCAAGAGGCCTAAAATTGGTGTTTGTTTTATGGTCAATGGCATCTTACTGCTAATTACAAAGGTCTCCTTTCTTGGTAGTTAGAGTAGTTCTTTTCTCAGTACTGTGACCATACTTCCAGAAACAGGAAAGGGATCGGGTAGGCTCACAGCTTCAGAGGATTCCATCCATTGTGGAGGGAAGGGCCTGGTGAGCCGAGCAGTTCTTATCATAGTGGCAGGAAGCAGAGGAAAGGGGATACAAGGAAAGACCTGGTACAGTGGACGTGCTCAGTGACCTACTGTCTCGTACCCATCACCATTTCCTAATAATTGCACCATGTTGTTCATCTGTCAAGGAATTAGTCCCTCCACAAGTCAGAGCCTCATGGTCCAAATACTCCTGGAAATGCTTCAGAGACACAGCCAGCAATGTGTTTTGCTAATCTCTTAGGTGCTTCTCAGTCCAATCAAGTTGATAATTAACCATCACAGTGGTACATGTGCTGATGTGGCCTCATTTGATTTGAATGACATGGTACATTTTATGAAACATGTCATTCATTACAGGACTTCATTAAAGGGATCTCCTGGACACTGCTGTGTCTAGTTATTTCTATCTTGAGCAAAAATTACAATTTTTTATTTATGAGTTTAATACCACATTTAAGGGGTTTCAGGATTCCCAAGATGCCAAATAATAGGTCTGGTGTTGGAACTTCAAAATAAGTTCCCAGATATAGTCATTCCTTAAAGTTAGGAAGGCTGATCCTCCACATTGTGCACTTGACCATCAGAATAACACATTGGAAGTGTGACTCTGACAAGCTAGAAACAACACATAAACTTGAGGAATGTCTTGATATGAGATGACAGCAATTTGTTTTTTTCTGGATCTCTGAACTCTATTTAAATTATTACAGAGCCATGCTTGGATTAAAACAGTCATAAAAGTAAGATATTTTTGACATTATCAATTTTCTTTCTCTTTACATATGTGCATTTATACCTCAATATAGTTTTCCTTTTAAAATCTCATACTTGAAAACAAAACAAAGAAGCAACCATGTCTCCCTGAGAGTCAGGAAGGTCTCAGAAAGCAAGACACCCTTGAATTATAGAAGTGAGTGAGACCTATGTCCTCAGAGGGGACTTGGACAGACCACACAGGTGGAAGCCCTCATACATAATCTTGACATCACTTTGAGCCAGAGTTTGAGTCCTTCCTCTGCACCCTCCACTCTTGACTCACTGAACTCACTGGGATAATCTTGAAGTAGCCGACCAGAGAAAGGTCAGGGAGGAGGTGAAAACGACAATACACAGCAGGCAGGCCTTTGCTAACAGAAGATGGAAGAAGCTTTGAGGCAGGAGCTACAAGTATGTTGGTGTCTGGATAGTTGGCATGTACATCAAAGTGGAAAGGACATCAGCTTCTGGGCCCTTTGGAGAACGAGGTTATCTCCCTCTGCTGTGACCCAGCCTACCACTGGCTCCCCGAAGAAGGAACAGTCTGCACACAGTGGAGGCCTCTGGGATTTCACAGCTAACTGGTCAGGGAAGGGTGGCAGGTAGTTTATTAGGGTTAAGACAGCATCCTGTGTTTTCTTAAAGAAAAGAATGCCTCCAAGAGCAGACTAACGACATGCTGGGCCAGCTGTCGTTAAGAGTGATGATAAGGGCCAGGGAGATGGCTCTATGTAAAAGTGCTTGATATGCAAGTCTGGTGGCCTGCTTCTAGATCTCCAGACCCCACATTAAAAGCCAGATCAATATCAAGCATCTGTAACCCCAGAACTCATAGGACAAGACAGAGAGTGGAGACAAGGATGCTCACAGAAGCTCGTGGGCCAGCTACCCTGGCATATGTAGTGCAGAAGTATGAACAAGAGAAACCCTGCCTCAAACACGGCAGAAAGTGAGAACAGACTCCCAGAATTTGTCACCACACGCGCGCGCGCGCACACACACACAGAGAAAAAAGAAAAAGAAAAATGAGATTTCATTTCTACCCCAAGAATGGCAATCTGAGAATATTGGAGTTCATCAAGTTAGTATTTTTTGAGCTAATATCTCGTAGTCAGTACACCACCCAAAAAGACATCAGCACAGTAGGAACAAAGTCTGAGTTTTTTCATATCGTTTCTATACAGACTTCTGTAGTGATGTTTTTACTAGCAATTATTTTAAGCATATTCTGTTTCTCCTTCTCTCCACATGCAAAATAAAATAATAAGTCATTAATCAGATGGGTTTTTAATAAAATTTGATCTTCTAGGATGTAGGAATGATGATTCAGGTCAACTGTGAGCTCATCCCATTTTTCTACTTAAAAAGAGTGTATGCCAACAGCAATCATGCAAGTTGCAGGATACATCAGCAAACAAACGTTCCATTCCCATTACTGTGGGCAGACAATCAGAAAAGGCCTCACTGCTCTGTTTTCAGAAGTGTGAGCTGAGTGCTGAAATCCATGCCAGTTACCATCCTTGTCCATTGATGGTGGAGTCTCCTCCGCCTGGAGCCGCAGCCTACACACAGCACGGGGAAGCTGACTGACTAAGGCTCAAAATGTTTTCATGCTAAAACAAACTTGTGTCCGTATATAAACTCCAAACTAATTGGAAAAGAAAAGCTCACCAACCCATCTGGAGTCTTTAATTGTGGACATTTTTTTATTATTACAGAATCTACCCAAAGTAGGCCAAAGTCATTTTGCAGATTAGGTTTCAGCCCAGTACTTCAAGAGCACTTTGTTTATTTCATCTTCATGCAATAGTTTCCCAAAAACTGAGTTTCAGAGTAAGAACTAAACATGTTCCTCTTCTGAAGGCAAATAGCTCATTATACTAAGAAAGGTTCCTTGGGCTTCTGTGTGACTCAGGCTACACAGCTCCTACCCAACAGCCTGGCTCATTCCATCCTACTCCAGAGGGTTTCCTTTTTAAAATAGACATTATTACTTGGGTTTAAATGCCACTGGTCCTATTAAATGACTCCCCTGCCTGCTAGCAACCGCATTCCTAGAGCAAAATTCTGTAGAAACACATCAAGTCATATATTAGTAGTTAATTCCATTTCACTAGATTTTTATTCCACATATCAGAATTATATAGGAGTTTTAGATTTTTATGTACTGCTACACATTTTATTTACACTCTTACCATCTCAGTTCATTCTTCTATAACTCACCCTTACAGTTTATGTTAAAAAAACAATTTTGCAAAGAAAGAAAATTTAAATTCTCAAGACAGAAGTTCACATTTCATTTGAATACAAATAAAATCAGATTCAGTCTCTATTTACCTGAGTAGTAACTAAATCTAACATACAGAGTTATACTGGATTTATGCCCTTGCAGGTAAAAGGTTATGCATAATGACCTTTGTGTCCCTCACAATGAGATGACCACCGTTGCTCAGTAGAGTGTGTCCAGTCAAGATGGGCCTGGCAACCCTCGTCTGGAGAGGTATTAGAAGTAGAGCACATTCTGAGGCAAATGAGTTAAGATCGAAGACATTAATGTAATGTATCAGTGACTAAATCTGGGAACTAAGGCTATAAATTTCATAGAAGAAAACACAAGGTTATATCTCCACAACCTTGGGTTCAGTGATAGATTCTAAGATGCAAGCCCCAAAGTATGAACAACAAAAGAAAAATCAAATGCATATAAAAACGTAAAAGTTTTATGCATCAGAGGACATTATCAGTAATAGGAAAAAGACTAGAAAATGGGGGAGATTATTGGCAGACCCTATATCTAGTAAGGATGTAGTATCAACTTCGTGAGGAACTCTTTCAACTCAATAACAAACAGGTAAATAACTCCATTAAAATGATGGATTATCTAAATAGGTATTTCTTTAAAAATGAAAATCGTCATCAACTATGTGGAGAAATGTATAACATCTTTAGTTTTTAGACAAATACAAATAAAAAGCACAGCGAGATACCGCTCTGCCCATACAAAGATAACTACAAAAAAAGTCAATTGAAAATAACAGTTGCTGGCAAAGATGTTGAGGGATTGGAGCCTTCATACATTTCGGAGAGGAATGAAGGGCTTCTGCCACCACAGGAAACCATTCGTGCTTCTCAGAAAGTTTACAGAGGGTTTCGTAAGACCCCAAATTCTACCTCTAGGTACGTACAGGGGAGGATTTTAAACAGGAGCTATGTGTGTGTCCTGTGTGCATGTCAATAGCAGCACAACTCACAAAATACAGACACCACACGCTTATCAGCGGGTGCAGGCATAAAATGTCACCGTGTATATCCAGTAGAATTCATCCATAAAGATGCACCCTAGCACATACATGTAATCCTATCACTCAGAAGCCTGAAGCAGGAGGACTATGAGCTCTGGGCCAGCAGAGATGGTATAGCGAGACCTTGGCAAAGAAAGAAGAGAAGAAGAAAGGAAGGTGGCGGAGGGTGCGTTGGAGAAAGGGAGGGAAGAGATGGCTACCGGATACCAGCGCCAACAAGAATGAACTTCCGATGAGGCATTCTAACTGAAAAAGCCAGACTCCAGAGGGCACCTGTTGTATGATTCTGTGTATATGAGATATCAGAGTAGGAAAGCCTGTAGACACAGATGGAAATGGGTAGGTTACTAGGAGCTGAGGGGACAGGGGGATTGGGCTAGGGAGATGCTGCTTGAAGGGTGAGGGCTTTGATGTTTGAGTGACAGATTGCTGCACCGAGGTAGCGGTGGTAGTCATACCACAAGCCATAGAATTTCTTGTTTCCAAATGTTTGTTTTGTATGATGTGAATTATCACCTCAGTGAAGCAGAACAACAATTCAGTATTGAAAAATGACTGCGATTGTCAACTCTGCTCCCAGAACTTCTGAACAAGCATGCTCATGTAAATGTTTCTCTTGACAGTAGCTGGCAGAGTTTTGAGTGGTGACTTGGTTCTGAGTAATGCGTAATGTATCACGTATTCGGCTTTGGTTTGGAAAATGAAAATAAGAATATTAATTGTTATTTCTTGTTTTTTCAGGACTCTCAACTTGTATCCTCTGGTCACAATAATCCAAGTAAGAACGTCTCTCTAAAGCTTTCTGTGGAGATTGGGGAGGGGAAGATGAGCAGTGGGTTTCAAAGAAGCCATTAGGAAACAAAACCAAGTGAGAAAAAGAGAGAGAGCCTTTTGTTCAGGCACCGCCGACATGTGTGATAAGGTTCTTGATGGCCCCAAGTGTGGATATTTAAGGGGGAGGGGGCCAAAGCATGGAGTAGTGCATGTCAGAGGGATTCTAGAAGAAAGGAAGACCATGCTCCATTGGTCCCTAGTATATATATGAAGGAAACAAATTAAAAGGCAAATAACAAGATGTCTAAATTGAAAGAAAATGAATAAGCCAAGAAATCAAATCAGAAGGCTTCACAATAAATGACCTTAGACTCTGTGAAGGGAACTCACACTTGCTAAATATACTGTGCCTTCTTCCAGAAATAGGCAGACTGGGCTGGACAGCAAGTGATCCCCTGATTGAATCAGTGGCTAATGAAGCGCATGAGCTCTGTCATCAGAGAGGGGAGCATTCAGTGAAGAAGAGTTTTAATTCTCTTCCTTGGCCCTACAAATTGGTATTAATGTTGTCTGGGGCATTGAAAATGCATAAGCTGCCCTGTTTGTGTCCTAAAAGCAAACTCATAAAGACTAGGCTTGGTTGGTTTCACAAGCAGCCAGTGAACTGGGAACAGAACGGCCTTTGCTAGTTCCAAAGCTCTGTTGGAAGATAAAAATCACTCTGAGCTGGTAGATGTGTCTGTGGAACTGAGACTCATCCCCTGCACATCTGTGAGGCAGGAGAGTTTGGGAGGAAAAGATGTCCACACAGTGTCCTGGGAAGCTCCATAAAACTCATGCACAGATAGAGAAGGGTCAGTGGGTGGGAGAGTGATGGCACCCTGGCACAGGGCTTTCCGGGAGCACCGGTACCAGTGAGGAATTTTTGTAATTCTTCTGTGACACGTTCTCAGGGTTTAATAAGCTTCTATTGTATTAGAATGTTAGATATCTTACCGTATATTCACGTATGAGGACACATGGTGTATATCTGCATTTTATAAGTTGGGAGAATGCTTGCTCAGGGGGCAGGTTGATCGTAGGCACTTCCTCCTCTCCTGTTTGGCATTCTCACTCAGTGACTAGGACACTATAGAAATGGGACTAAATTAGCAGCAGCCCTAGTAGAGGAAAATGACATCTGGCAAACAGAAAGATGGGCTCCTACTGAAAAACAGCCCTGAGCAGTGAAATTATAACTCGGGCAGAAAAGGAAACAGCATAGAGTATGTGCTGGTATGGGGAACAGCCCTTGGGAGCCCCTGGGCAGGCTGTAGGTCTCCATTGAATCCCCGGAGACTAGGCATGGATTGTCGTGATGGACAGCTGGACCATTCCACCCCTGTCACCCTAAGCGCCCATTCTAGCTAGTCCATACATAGAATTTTCCATTTGATTTTCCTTTTAAAAGCTCAAAAACCAAAACTGCAGTAATATTTGCTTAAGAGATGAACAGTTGACCAGATCTCCTCCTAAAGAGAAACGAAATAGGCTCTTAAGGTGGTACCAGATCTGGAGTGGGCATAATTCAGTCCTGGGAAAGGGGGCAACATTCTCAGCAAGGTGACTCACCAGGAATTCTGCACATGCAGCTTCAAGTATCTCCCGCTCTGTTAGGAAACAAAAGGAGGTGTTGGGCTCCCAGCTCACCTCTTCTCTTGTGAGGTTCCAGCCAACATACCCTCTCCTCTTGCAGATCAGCCCTTCACACCCCCCACAAGGCACATGTGTTCTAGAAAACTCCGTCAGTGTTCTGATGGAGAAATCAACACCTCACTCGAGTTGACCAGCCTGTTGTTCAAACCTGTGAGGAGCAGTGAGCACTGAGAGGAGACCTGACCCCAGAGGAAATCTGTGTCATTCAAGGCAGAGGGACACGGGGGTGCACGTGTACCACAGTCTGCAGAAAGACCTGGAATCGATTGAAGTGAAAAGAGCAAACCCATTGCTGTGAAAAACAAGTGTTTGCCGATTAAATGGCCTTAGGAATTTAAACTATGATCGATAAAGTAAAAAATTAGTAGACTTTCATAAAAGCAATAAGCAATAGTTTAAGCCCAAAATCTGGCATATACAATTGAAACCTTTTTGTTTTGTTTTGTTTTGTTTTTTTCTGATAACCAGATGGGAAAGATCAAAGGAGGCTAATATAAACAGAAAACCAGTATGGCAGCATCGAGGTCCAGTTAATAGTAATACCAGAAAAAAGTCCAAAACTTAAAAAAACTTCAAAATTAATAACATCCCCAATGAAAATAAGCAACACACAATTTAAAAAAAATACACTTTATGTAAAGTTATAATAGAGGCTGTACACAAAACCAAGTAAAATCAGAATTCTGGTGTTTGGATTATGAAACTGGTGTTTGTTAAATTGCAGAAGAGGTAGAAGAAAAGATGGGAAATAGAGTAAAGATCAAGAAAATTCGAAGAAATGCTAAGTCACCTTTATATAAATAAAAATAGAAATTAAATTTTCCGTGGGCAGGATTAGTATCACATTTGACAGAGTTGAGAATAAAACTAATGAACTGGAAAACTGAACTTAAGACATTGTGAAGAGTGTAGCATAGAAAGACCAAAAGCAGAAAAAAAGAACATGGAACTTCAGAAGCCCAGGGATGAGGCAGGAGAGTCTACCACACACCTCACTGGAATTCCCAAAACAGGGGTGATGGACCGTAGTGAAGGACGGGACCGTGAGAATCCTCCAAATGGAAAGCTAACCCAGAGCTGCGTGATACCCAAGTAGTACTAGCAGGATAAATGGAAAGAAGCCACGTGTGTACTTGACTGAGAGACGTGGAGGAGGGGGAGCTTCAGAATGCCCTTTAATAAACTTAGTTCATAGGAAAGAAAGAACCCCTCCGGCTGACCTCACAACGGCCGCAGTGGAAATCAACAGACAGTGTAATTGTAACCACAGTTAGCTGAGAGAACATAGCTGTCGGTTGAGAACTAGGGGCTAGAAAGATGGCTTCACAGTGAGGGGTGGGTACCTCTCTTGCAGAGGACCTGAGTTTGATCCCAGCTCACAATCACATGGAATCCCAGATTCAGGAGGTTCAACACCCTCCTCTGGCTTTCCTGTGTGGCTATACACAGATATATAAGTAAATATTAAACGTTTTTATTTTAAAAACTAGGTAATTGAAGGTAAAATTAGATTAAATGAATGTTACTATATGTTTATACTATAATTGACTAAGTTTGGAAATGACATGCTTTATATAACAATTTCACATGCTTTATATAACAATTTCACATATGTAACCAAACAATCCTATGACTATTTGTTTTAAAAATGGCTCAGTCATTTTAAGAGCAAAGTCAATTGGCACAGTGGTAAAGCTGGTTGCTTCTCAACCAGGAAGTCTACCAAGCACAGCCTAACTGCGCAGACTCTAACTTGGAGCTGGCACCCTCTTTTGGGCAGTCCAGTAGGAAGGGCAGCCGTTTCCCACTCCCTCAGGCCACCATAACCCTGATGTCAGAACTCCACAAGAGCCATACAAGAAAGAAAAGTTCTGAACTAATGTCATTAAAGAGCCTGGTGCACAAGCCTCCTCAGAAGATGTTTGCTAATTAAATCTAGCAATCTATAAAGTACATTTCAAAGTGTAAGAGTTATTTGTTCTAGTAATTCAAAATCAGATTCTGTTTAAATTCACTATGTGTAATTCATCATAGTAATTACAAAATGAAAATATGTTTAATCCAAGACATTGATAAAAATACTTGATAAAATTCTATATGCCGCCGGGCAGTGGTGGCGCACGCCTTTAATCCCAGCACTCGGGAGGCAAGAGGCAGGAGGATCTTTGTGAGTTCAAGGCCAAGGCCAGCCTGGTCTACAGAGCGAGATCCAGGAAAGGTGCAAAGCTACACAGAGAGACCCTGTCTCGAAAAACCAAAAAAAAAAAAAAATTCTATATGCATAATTTAGGAAAAAAAAGTCTTAGCAAGTTGGGAATAGAAGACCAACTCATTTCCACGAACATTTGCCCTTGTCCAAAAGGAAGAACTTTCTAGGAATCCGTCTGCTTGTGTTTAATGTTTCTCACACCCTCTAAAGCTTGGGCAAAGGCAATAGTTCAAGACTGACCCCTTAGGATAGAATTTACGGTCATAGCCGTAAACTAAGGAAAAGGAAAGTGTGGTGATCCTTAGGGTGGAAATGTCAGAACTCATTTCCCCAAGTGATGAGATCATCAATATATTGATAGAACACCTGAAAAACCCTACAGATGAATTATTAGGATTAATAAGAAAATTTAACAGTGCTCCATTCACAGTCAGTTGCATTCTCTTGATTTAGAAAAAAAATGAAAAATCACAGCTAAAAATATCTGACATTGGCATAAAAATATAACTTACTAAGCAATGAATCTGAAAAAGTATATGAGATAGTGATGGGGTAAATTACAAACTATTGAGGAATATTACAGATGACTTAAATGAATAGAGAGATTAATATCAGATACAGGCATTAGAAGGCACAGTGTTGTAAAGATTCAAGTTCTCTGTATATTGAACTGTAGATTCAACACAATGCCAAAGTTCAACTGTTTGTATGGATAGAAGCTGGCAAGCTAGGCCTCTGATTTATGTGACAGAGACAAAGATGAGGATGGCAAATACTTACCTGAAAAAGAACGAGGTTTGAGCCTTGTCTTTACCAGTGTTGAAACATACAGAG
This sequence comes from Peromyscus nudipes, assembly GCA_902168325.1. Classification (NCBI taxonomy): domain Eukaryota; kingdom Metazoa; phylum Chordata; class Mammalia; order Rodentia; family Cricetidae; genus Peromyscus; species Peromyscus nudipes. The sequence continues at coordinate 42,496 of CABHPH010133414.1, forward strand.
CTGCGTCCTAGGCAGCAGGCGACTAGTGGGGTGTGACAGACCGAGTACTTGGAAACTGGAATCCCACGGGAGCTAATACGTGGGCCAGTGTGGAGAGGCGGGAGTCTTGTTAGAATACGTGGGATGGGAAACAGTGAAATTACCTCTCACCTTGTACCATGTGCAAAAACGACCTCACATGTTTTTAAGAGACCAGTAAAGCTGTGCTTTCAGAAGATGGTAATGGAGTGTCTTATTTGTGTCTTCAGCAAATCTAAAGACATCAAAGCCAACTGTGTGCAGATGTCATTTCATTAGAGTTAAAAACGTAATTCAGTCAAAAATACCAGGGAAAACAGTAAGAGGCTAACACTGGAATGTTTTATCTTATTATTTAGGCTTATAATTTGTGTTTGCGGTCATTAAAAAGTCGCCATTTGTATTGGGATAATAAATCACTGCATTGAATCAAAACTGAATTTTCAGAAATGACACTGTAGAAAGTCTGGGTCTCATTGCTTCTCAGAGATATGCAGACATCACAGTGAAATTTCATTCCACACCATGGTACTCCCTGAAGAACTATAAATTTAGATTTACCAGTTTACAACATAGGAAAGCCCTGCAGTCCAGAGCTGCTAATGTTCTATGGAGAAAGGTGTTGATGAATGTTTGCAAATTCATCGTTCATATGGGTCAAATCTAAATGCCCCTTACAAGGAGTCTGAACAGGAGCTCACAGTCTACATCTGTAGCAAGATGCTGCCAGCAGCAAGGCTGAACCAAGGCAGGGCTGTGTACATCCTGACGGTTGAGTCTGAAAAGCCTGTTCTTTTCAGAGTGTCAGGAATCAGTCTCAGAAGACTGTGTAACAGCAGCATGACTCCATTTGTGTGAAGTGTTGAAACAGCAGTGACTGAGAAACGTATACCTGAGTGGTGAAATCTATCCAGCAAAGAAAGGGGAGGTTGAACTGGAATTCTCTTTCTAGGTAGCTGGCAGAAAGGCAGGAAAGAGGATGCAGTCCCCTGGGGCCGCTCGGGAGGCGCTAGATGACTTGCCAATGTTTGTGTCCAGCCTGGAAGCTGTTTTTATAGTCCATTTTAATTTTTAAAAACCACCTATACACATCAATTACATATGCATTTTATGTGCATTAAAGGTACGTACTGTTTAGCAGTCTTTTAGGAAAGGCCTGGCCTTGACTTGAGAAAAACTAACCCATGGAATGATGGAATATCAGAGTGAAAACCATTTGGCCTAAGTGCCAGGAGCATTTACATTATTCAGATGAGGAGTGTTTCCTTCTTCACCAGTCAGCTCTCACTCCCTTGTTAGTCATTATCTAATACTTGTATTATACTGTAAGTGCTCATTATTGGTTTATAATTTCTCTGATTGACCTACAAGCAGATAGAATGATTAATTCATTAACTAAATTAATATTAATGATGATAGCTCATTAATAGTTATGATTGGACAGAATGTAACAATTTTAAATTTGACAGTGTGAAACAAAAGATATACCAACCTAAGAGTTGAGAGAGGAAGGCTGGAAGGAAGAGACGTGTGTGTGAGCCTCCTCACTTTACGCTGTGTAAAGATAGACGCTGGGGCCTACAGACATGGTTCTACACCCACATAGCAGCTCACACTTGTCTTTACTCCTCTTCCAAGAGATCTGACGCCCTCTTCTGGTCTCTACGGGCACTACACTCCTGTGGTGCATGGATATGCCAGCAGGCACAAACATCCATACACGTTAAATAAAAATACATAATTATTTTTCAAAAGAAGCTGATTAATCAAGAAATAGAAGATTATTCTCTGTT
>CABHPH010133415.1:0-41025 GCA_902168325.1 Peromyscus nudipes
CTCTGTTTTTACTTGGTTACCATGACAGTAGCATCTGAGTGGCCACTGGACTCTCACATTGAAAGTGAAAACAGTAAGTTGAAAGTCGAGCCAGGAGATGACACAGGAGAAGGGCAGGTGCCAAGATTAACTATCAGGAGCCAGTTTTACTGGGCTTCACAATTAAATGAAATATCTTTATTGTTCAAGTCAGGTTTAGTTCTTATCATTTGCAGGTGAAAAGTTCTTACTAATGCAAATACAGTCACGGAGACTAGAATCCATTCTAAAATCACATTGCTTTTCCTAGGTAAAGCCTATTGAAGATTATGTGTCATCCTCAGACCATTCTGCTTCTGTGTGTATACATGTTGTGTGTGCTGTAAGTATATGAGCATGGGTGCACACACAGACTGTGCTGGATAGTTTTATGCCAACTTGACACAAGCTAAATTCATCTGAGAGGAATGAACCTCAATTAAGAAAATGCCTTCATAAGATCCAGCTATAAGGCATTTTCTTAATTAGTAAATGATGGGAGAGAGCCCAGTACATTGTAGGTGGGGGCACCCCTGGGCTGGTGGTCTTCGATTCTAAGAAGGCAGGCCAAGCAAGCCATGAGAAGCAGCCAATAAGCAGCACTCCTCTATGGTCTCTGCATCAGCTCCTGCTTCCTGTTTGCTGCCCTGTTTGAGTTTCTGTCCTGACTTCCTTCAATGATGAACAGTGCTGTGGAAGTGTAAGTCAAATAAACATTTTCCTCCCCAGGTTGCTTTGTTCACAGCAATAGAAACCCTAACTAAGACATACAGAGAACCCAGAGGGTGACATCTATCATTTCCACATCCATTTGAGGCAGGGTCTCTCACTGAACCTGGAGCTAAACTGGCACCCAGCAAGCCCCAGTGATCCTCCTGTCACGGGAGGACATGAGGCTGGGGTAGCAGGTGATGCTTAATTATACTGGCTTTTTACAGGGATTCCTAGGATTTGAACTGAAGCCCTCATACTTGCATAGGAAGCACTCTTCCCTGCTGAGTCATCTCCCTGATCCACATTCTTCTAGTTTCCTGTTTTGTGAAGTCTCTGGTGCGCAATGCACATACTGGTCACAGGCTAAATGGTTCTACTTGCCTTATCTTGCCTACAGCATCCTTCAGTAAGCAAGACTCCATTAATACCATTTGGTAAAACTGCTTAAAGGACCAACATAATAAGTCGAATTACTGTTGCAAATATATGCTCCCCATCTGCAATGACTCTATCCACTTAAAATTAATTAACAATGAACTTCCATAAATAGCATGACTTCATTTTCAAAAAAGGAATAAAATCATTGTTTATTCCCTTAAGTTATTAGAAGACAGATTTAACTAATTGCTCTACTAAGTAACTCAGAAAAAATATATATATATATTAAAAAGTGAAAACAAAGCAAGCTTAGATCCTTCTTGTTTTGTGTTCCTTACAACTGTGCTCTAACAAAGAACAAAACCAGAAACATGACAAGAGCAGGTTCCTTCTGCCTCTTCTAGAATAAACCAACAGAAGTTCATTTTTAAACCACTGTGCAGCAGTGAAAGGCATCAGTTCACTCATGGTTAGAGGAAAGGGGAAAGAGAGTTTAAAAAAACTACCTTTATTTATTTCTTTTTCAGTTACATACTTTTAAACAGGGCTGTGTTTCAGTATTCAGACATTCAGGCAATGTTGACCTCATTAGTGTTGACAGAAAAGAAGCATAAAAATGCAAAACATTGTTGGCTTAACCTGAACATACCTGCATTACCTATTACTGACCAGTCTGTGTGCCAAAGACTTATCCTCTGACACTAAAATGGAGCACTTAAAAATATTGCTAAAAAGCAAATGTCTACACACTGGCCTTTGCAGCAAATAAGGGTATTCATACTTTTAAAATATTTAAGTCCATAATTGGATTAATATACACACCTTCTTATGTATAAGGAGTTCAGATCATATAAACACTGTACAGTCCAAAAAATCCTACTGAGAATAAAACTAAATAGGCTTATGATAAGAAATACAGATATCGCATGTATTTACAAATATCATAGACACACAAATTTGGTCAAATACTGTAAAGAAGTGGTTTCACATTATAAACGGCCAAAACATCCATCTACCTTGCTCAAAGCAAACAAAACCAAAAACTCAGTATTTAACTCCTGCAGTTTAGACCTCATGACAATATACAAATAGAGTGGAAACTGCTGACCAAATTACACAGCAAGGGTTTTCTAGGCTGAGTACAGGTCTTCAAAATCAAGAAAAAAGATTGCTCATAGGATTAAAAGAAACAATGATAAACAATGTCCTGATTCATGATGTTCATATGGGTGCCCAATTTATCAAAAGCAACACATTGAACTTTTGGCTAATAAGAAAAATAAATTACAAAATACAATTAAATACCTGTAAATTCAATAATGAAGTAAAAAAAAAAGTGGATTCATTTCCTTTAATACATATTTTTAAATGTTACCTTGAGACAAAAAAAAAAAATAAATAAGCATACCTGAAGGTTCACACTTATGACAGAGAGGAGAATGCAATTTTATAAATGAATGTGTGATATGATCAACAGTATCTTTCTAGCCAGTCTTTTGTTTTAACTCTTGAAAATCTGGCTAAGAGAATGTGACAAAAGTATGCCTGTGTCCTTATGGCTTAAAACAAAGCACACTGCAAAGTGGAATGGCCTTAGCTAATAACAGAACTGTTCACTGTTCATATGCAGGCACTGTGAAAGCTCTGGAGGCAAAGCACCTGGCCCACCCTCTCCAAACATTCTCCCATCATCAACATTATGCTCAAGACAGGAAATTTCAGAGAACTAGCAAAGTGAATACAAGAAACTAATGTGCACAGAGGGCAACAGAGTGACCCAGTGTTTATTGCTGGGAGGGTGTTTCTTTTCTTTACTCCAAGAACTACCTAACAAACAGCCACCACTATATGGCACATCCTCAGATTTCTGCTTCCGGGAGATGCTGCCATCCAGCAGCAGGCTTCAAGGGGCTCTAGCCTTACACGCCGCAACAAGTTTCACATTTATTTCCTTTCCTTAGTGTATTTTTTGAACTTCGACATAGAGTCCTTCTCCAGTACTCATTTTTTCGCTATCTAGCATACGTTATTCTCTGGAAGCATGGAGTCACATCACACAAATATTATTAGAGCTTCGGCCACTTCTGCAGCCGCACTGCACACAGTGGTACAGCAGAAGCCACGCTCCTATTTCCCACATTTCTTCTGATTTATTCACCACCACCGCTTGCCAATCCCATAGTGCTTTTCCCTCAGTACCTTTGGGCAGTGACTGTACCTTGATTTCACAGATAGAATGTCAATATGATTCATGAGTAACAGTACCATAAGTCATACTGAAATCAATGCAGATGTCACAAAATAGGAACTTTTCAAGAAAGTTGTTTTTAATATTTGGGCAACTGTTTTCTCTGCTGCACTATCCATTGGGAAGAAAATTCTTGTTTGATTATGCTTTTATAGAAGACATAAAAAAATCAAATTAGATGCAATTAATTGACACTTGGACACCTGTATCGTTTTCTATAACAGAAGAGCTTCTGGAAAATGTCCTCTGGAACTGTGTTCATCAATACCACTTCATTGGTCCATTCCATTCAATGATGGGCAAAGCACTCACATTTTGACAAAATTTTAAAGCTTCCATAAAGTTAAATTAGGAGCGGAAATGAATGTAAGACAAACCACAAAATGAAATATGAAAGTATGACATTTTTGTTTCAAGAGTGAGTCCTTGAAAATATATGTGGTCACTACAGAGATGATTTTAATCACGAGACAGCATATGAACATGTAAGTAACTCCCCAGGATCTGTCTGTGTCCAGTCATTTGTGACGTTGTATGGTTTTCCTTTTCCTTCGTTTGAAAAAACAGCAGCACCTGCAGATGAAGAAGATGTTCCTTTATTACAAAAACACTGAAGTGATCAGAGACTGGATTTGTCATAGTAATTTATATGGTCATAAAAAGCAACAGGCTCGTGCAGGATAGTGAACATATCAGCGAAGCATTGGTATTAGTGACCCTATGGCAGTTATTGTGACTATGTCCTATCAGCATGCCTTTTGAGTAGAGCGGGTCATTCTGTGCAACATAAAAAGGAGCCAGGAAGTCCAAAAGGCTTTGCTTCAAGAAGTGAAAATCTACAGTGCTGACTCTCAACTGATCTGCCCCATCTTACTCAGGACATTCAATAGTCTCTGTGTGCCATGCATTTATAATGTTCATCTATATAGTTCCTCCCTTTCTGTCTGGTAGTTTTGATTCCTAAAGTCACTGTTACAAAGGCAATAATGACCCTATTTCATTTTAGTGAATATCAGTTTAGAATCTAAAACAAAACAAAATAACATTGATTAACAAGTATTTCCTACCATATTTATCAACAGAAAGAGAAAACAGATTAAGTACAACATTAAGATTAGCACTTATTTTAAGGTTTTTTTGGACAGACTCTGAACTGGCCCAGGCTGGCTTCAAACTCACAATATAGATGAGGATGACTGAACTGTTTATCCACCTGCCTCTACCTTTTTGGTACTTTAAGAGTCAAAACTTATTCTTAAGTTATTTAAATTAATTTTTATCAAAGTAGTTTTATACTTAACATTTAAAATAGCATAGAGAAAATGAATCCATTTTATAGTTCAAAAACTATATATACAAACTTGTTTTAAACATATAGGTTTTTTAATATATAATTCAAAAACTATATATTCAATCTTTGTCTTTTTCCCTAGGTAAAAACATGTACATATAAACTTAACCTCACTGAGGTAACTATCCAGAAAAAGCTGAAATGAGCGAGTGTGTGTGTGTATATGTATGTATGTGTGTGTTTGTGTGTGTATACTGAAATATTCATGGGTCTAAATTAGAGCTAGGGCCATAAAACAAACACTAAGTACAAAATACTGTTTCAGGAATTAGAAAACCAGCCATATTTACTTTCAGCTATAATAACTAATACTTTCTCAAATCTTAAATATATAAATTTTCAAAAATAGAAACTCAAAGTGACACTGCTCAGTGGTCTTAGCCCTGGATTCAATCTTCAATGCCACATAAAGTGGTCAAGAGGCAGACAGAAGGGTCAGGAGTTCAAGGTCACAGAGTTTTGAGTTGAGCCTGGAATACATGAGCCCCTGTCTCAAATAGAGGGGGTAAAATATTATTCAAGTAATCTTTCCATTACTAGGAAACATCCACAGTGTAAAAGGTATAATGAGAAGAAAAGGTTATTTAAAAGAAAAGAAATAGACCAAATATTTAAAATATGAAATTTAAGAATCTAGTGATTATAACACAAGTCTTAGGAGGACTTATTAATTAAAAAAAAAATCCAGTGCCAGCTATTGGGGTGAATTCTGCAAGATCAGAGAAGCAGAACAAGCCACAGCTGACCTCACCTCCCCAACTTCTCAGCCGATCCTCCTGTTTTCTCAAACTGGAAGCCTGAGTCCTCATCAGAATTGATCTCAGTTGAACTGCTGCTAAAAGCCTAAAAGCTTAAAAGGCCTCTAGTTCCTGGTCCTCACGCCTTATATACCTTTCTGCTTCCTACCATCACTTCCTGGGATTAAAGACATGTGTCTTCCCCAAGCAAGACATGAGATCACAAGTGCTGGGATTTAAGGTGTGTGTCACCATGCCTGGCTGTTTCCAGTGTGGCCTTGAACTGACAGAGATCCAGATGGATCTCTGCCTCCAGAATGCTAGGATTGAAGGCTTGTGCTACCACTGCCTAACCTCTATGTTTAACGTAGTGGCTGTTCTGTTCTCTGACCCCCAGATAAGTTTATTGAGGTGTACAATATATCAACCACAAGTGATATTTCAATGAAAATTCAGTACTGTTTAATATAGAGTCCTTGTTCCTGATATTAAATGTTTCTATATATTTTCATTTGTCATTTCAAGCTCCAAAGTATATCTCTTCAAAATCTGTGTACTAAAAAGGTATTTTAAGTTATATAAGCCTTTAATGGTGGGAAACGTAATGCGATACAAGTGTTGATAAACAGGCTGTTCACTACCAGCTTGTCCACACTGGGGCCGTAGTCACATGCCTCACTTATTTCTTTGGTTTTGTCTTTAGTTCTGAGAGCCAAGTTCTTTCCCTTTGTTAAATAACCTTTCTTTCTAATGTAAGGACTATTGGATAAAGAAAGCATGCCCAATCGAATCGTTTATTTTAAACTAAATACAATTTTAAGAAAATTTCTATGGCACAGGTTCTTTAAGTTCAAAAACAACGTTAAAGGATTATCCACATAACTTTTAGAATAAATCCCACTAAATAGGATGGCATACTATTAAAGCAATTACCACCAGAGGGCAGCATTGATGTGTGTTCTAAGATGCATCTGCCCACAAAGGAGCAGCATTAAAGGAGTAAATTCAAATTTTAACCCCTGCTGGTTTTTAAGATAAAAGTCATTTCAAAACCAGCTGATTCATAGTCTTGGTGACTGAGAAATCATCCTCTCACTTATCCCCCACTTCCCAGCACTCCATCTGAAACAGGGCTGTTCTCATAATGCCGGCTGTCTTTTGTCTGCATTTACTGCTACTCTAAATGATTCTGTCTGACTACTTCCCTTCACAATGGAAGGAAGCCGTGGGCATGGCGAGCTCACAGAAATAGCCCATCAAATGAGCAAAAAGTTACCACTTGTTTAGTATTTGTTGAAGATTTGCCTCCTTCACACAACCAAACCCTACAGTAAGGTCTAGTCAAAATTATAGATATGTTCTGAATCTAGAGTTCTTACCCATGGGCCACAAACTCTACTGTAGCCTACAAAACACATATTTCAGCACCATTGTGAGGCTTTTCTGAAGAAAACTGACCCAGGACACATTCTTAAAATGCCAAGTCTGGATCTCAAGGGTAAGACTTGGCATAGGTTCTGTATCCAATAATACTTATATTCAAAAGGCAGCTATTTAACAAATGGGAAGACTTTAGCTTTTCAGAACTGAAAACAAAATCAGAGAAACAAGTGAGGTCATGTGAATCTAACACCAGTGTAGACGAACTGGCAATTAAAAGCCTATGCCATTGGAATTCATCTTCAAACCACAGTGAGCTAAGTTTGGCTCTGCTATTGCCAGCACACCGCTGTTCCATTTCACTCACTACCCTCTTCCTCTAGAATCTGCTGTTTTCTTGGACCTATATTATACACCCACTTCTCTCAATCAAAGTGAAGCCTGTTTTCCTGTCCGGATCGGAGGTTCTTACATACAGCCTTCTACAATGACTCATCAGCATCACCTCTGTGCAGACTATTCCTGCATCCAGCCTGGACCACCCACTCAGGACTTCAGAAGCCAGTCTCTCCAGCCACGGCTTAATGAGCATATAGAAAAACACCTTTTCTGACAACTAATACTTATTTTTTGACAAATAGGTATTTTACCTAAAAATTAATAGCCATAGTACAATTCCTTATCTTTGGATTTCTTGATTTTTTAAAATTTTTTATTTATTGTTTTGTTTGTTTTTCAAGGGAAAGTTTCTCAGTCTAACAGCTCTGGCTGTCCTGCAACTCACTCTGTAAACCAGATTGGCCTCAAACTCACAGAGATCCACCTGCCTCTGCCTCCCAAGTGCTGGGATTACAGGTATGCACCACCACCACCCCGAGTGGATTTCTTGATTTTAAAAAGGAAGAACTGTTAAGCTAAGCAAGAGTTCAGATCAGAACAAGATTATGTATGTAACTCCTTCAAGAAGACACCTACAGTCCCATGTCCTATGTCTTCCTCTCTATCCACTCACAACTAATGTCTCTCTCTAAAATGATGCAACCTTCTCACCTTTTTCAAGCTGGCTTAGTTCAGAAATTTCATCTTGCCTATACCATAGTTTAGAATTTTTCAACAGAATTTTCCTTTTAAGCTGACCACACCTCTAATCCCAGCTAAACTAAAGCAAGATCAAAGCTCAAGCCAGCCTGAACTAGAGAGACCATGCCCCACTCCTCCACCTCCCAAAAGCCAGAATTCAGAGTTTAAGTCTCTACTTGACAATTTGTCCTTTTAAGTACAGCCATGCCCTCTTGCTCATCAATTTCATCATTAGTTCTTTATTGGCTAAGCCTTTAGGGGTCACAGAGTTCTTCAAACTTTGGTCTCCCATCTATTTCCATGATCCTCTTCATTTCATCTTTGAAGGAAAAGAGGAAGAGCGAGGAAGTAGGGGAAGCATTGACTTTGCATCGATAGTGCACACCACACAGTCTTGTTTTATCCTCTATAACTCCACTTCTCTCCTATACTGGTTACAGTAACTGAATATAGCTTGGTGATAAGGTACTTGCCTTATAGTACAAGGCACTAGATTCAACAACCCCACACAAACACACACACACATAAAACCTTACACATCTAAGGCTGAAAACCGAAAGGTGTACTTCACGTCTGCTCAAATCGTATGTAAGCTTTGAAATATCTTCATAATCATCCAATCACCAAACATACAATAATTTGTCCAGTAAGTATTAGAAGTGGGCTAGGATGCAATCTAGAAAAAGAAGTTATGTTCATATTCCTTAGTCTCAGGGATCTGAACAACATTAATGACCTTATAGAAATGCTAAGACTTAATCTGACTAAAAGAAAGGAAAAAAATTTGTTTAAAGAGAGTTTGAATGAAGAGCTTTAAGGAAGAGAAATTCTGAGGATTCTTGCAACCCACCTAGAATCAAGTTTTCCTGACCCCACAGGTTGCTATCTTTTAACACCACTTTACCTAGACATAATTCATGTGTCATAACATTTGTCCTCATACAGTGTACAATGCAGACAAATAGTCTATTCACAGAACTGTACAGACACCACAACTACCAACTTCAAAGCTGCCTCATTACTTGAAGCAGTGGTTCTCAACTTGTGGGTCATAACACCTATGAGAGTCAAACATTAGATAGCCACATTACAATTCCTAACAGTTGCAAAATTACAGTTATGAAGTAGCCACAAAATAATTTTATGGTAGGGGTCACCACAACATAAGGAACTCTATTAAAGGACTGCAGCATTAGGAAGGGTGAGAACCACTGCCTTAAAGGAACCCCGCTATCTATTGTCAGTCCCTCCCATTTTCTACTCTCCCAAAGACAATCACTACCTTTACCTGACCTGTACCTTTACTACTGCCCTGTTCAGTTTATGTAAGTAGAGCTATATAATACATAGTATTATTCTGTTCCTTTCACTTAGAAGAATTTTCAACCTCACTTCTTTGTATTATATAATAATGCATTTCATGGATAAGGTAAATTGCTTTAGTGAATTATTTACTAATAACTTTTGTGGTTTTCTATTTTAACCCCTGGGAGTCTAAAGATGAAAGAGGCCTTAATTTCAATACACTGAGAAAGACATCATGATGTGAGAGATGTATAAAGAAAACAACAGGCCGATTAACAAAACAGTAATAAAATATATAGCATCAGATATATATTGAGTCTGGAAAAAAAACAGGAAATGACAAGAATAAGCAAGCTATAAAGTCCTTTGATGTCATATCAAGAAATCTGGACACAATCCTCCAAGGAATAGAGGACAGTCCCTTCAGGTTTCTTCACTCTTGTCCTACAGTGCTTCCGGAGAGAAAAGCCAGCCTATTTGCATGCATCCCCACAGGCATCACAACTAAGTGAACCATAGATTATATCATTTTGAAAGCCACTCTACAAAGCATTCTCTGATTATTCAGTCACAAAGTGATCCTTTTCTTTACAAATCCAAAGCTTTACCATATACTAATATCTACTAATGCAAGTGAAATCTCAACAGTGTAACCACTGAATGAACATATGGAGAATGGATAGACTGGATCGAAAGTCTCTAAAAGGAAGTAAACACAGATAGCCAGGCTTAACAACGACTGTGGGACAGAGATGGAAGAAGCACACTCCTGTGAAGAGCACAGATGAGAAAGGTCATCAGCAGCTAGTGATGGAGAAATAAGTAAGTGTGGTAATAGCTACACAGTCCCTGAACGGGACAGACAAAATAACTGAGCCTTGCCACATCTTCTGTTTTTCTCAACTCCCTTTGAGGTGGTATTATTAGCAGCATTTTACGAAAAAAGAAACAAGCCTAAAAAAGTGCCACCCTATGTCATAACTGTCCTTAGTCCTGTACCTAAAATTCAAATACAAGCCATTATGGTAAATTTTTATTTAATAACAAACAAGTAAATAGCAGACTAAATATCTCTTGAAATATACTAAATTTAGTCATACCATCAATAAATTCTAAAATGAAAACTGATAGAAATGGATTACTGCTTGCTAAAAATAAATATCCACATTATCTCAGTTTTCAGCTAGCAAATGAGTGTTTTTAAAGATGTAAGTAAAATGACTAACAGGCTTTAAAACTGACTATCTAAGGCTTTATTCACTGCAAAACTGACTCAAAATTTGTCTTGAAATTGAGAGAAGCACTTAAACACAGATTGCAACTGTAGGCAAATACCAGAAAATAACTAAAATTCAGTACTATTTCTCCCAGGAAGAATATTATTAAGAATATTATTATTATTATTATTATTATTAAGAGGATTTTTAAAGTACTGGTTAGTAAATGAAATAAGATTTTAGTGATATTGTAGGGGGAAAGATTGTGTATCCAAAAATTGAAAACAGGGAAATAAAAAGTTTAACTCAAAAACTTAGCTTTCTACTTAAAATAACAAATAACAACTTCCATGTCACAAAAGAAATGCACAAGCACAAGCAGGTTGGCATATCATCTATGCAGTTAAAAAGTGCCCCCAAACTATGGAACTTAAAGCAAAAAAAGCTGCAGCAGGCAAAACAGCTCCTCAACAATTATTTCTTGCTTCTCAGAGCTAATGTTATTGGCATCAATGAATTTTCAGTTTTACCAATTATAATCTCTAAGTTAAGAATATTTTTGTTTGTTTGTTTTAAATGGTGCTAAATCTTTGAAATTGTAATCAATGGAGCTATTTCTGCCTGCCTACACTTGAGAACTCACCACATATTCAATACTTTCTGGCAGCTATACACAGAAAAACAAAAAGAAAAGAAAAGGGGAGAGAGGAAGAGAGAGATATAATCAAAAATAGCCCATAATTAAATGATCACATTGTTTTGCATGCTTAATTTTTCCAAGCAGTATTACTATAATTTACATCTTAAAAATTAATCTTAAAGTAACATTAAACATGCAGTATCCTACAATGCCAAGTACTTATACTTACTGAAAAGTAATAATACAGTAATAATATCAATACAATGTTCCTAATATCAAAAGCTAAATGTGCTATTAAGTTTATTTATTTATTTATTTTATTCATTCATTCATTCATTTATTTATCGATTGGTTTTTTTTTTTTTTCGAGACAAGGTTTCTCTGTGTTGTTTGGTGCCTGTCCTGGATCTCGCTCTGTAGACCAGGCTGGCCTCAAACTCACAGAGATCCACCTAGCTCTGCCTCCCAGAGTGCTGGGATTAAAGGCGTGCGCCACCACCATCCAGCGTGCTATTAAGTTTAAATGAAAATTTAAGCACAGTTCCTAAATAACGATTTTTGTATTAAGAAAGTATTTACTAAAGTAGTATTTTAATGGTGATTAAGATAATCAATTATATCATTTCTTTTGTGTGCTCTACTCCCTACAGAAAAAATAATATGTGGAATAATTGGATGTAACTATAAAGTTCAAGCATGAAAAGTTATGAACCCACCCACCTCCCCAAAAAAACCTACTGAAATAAGCAAAACAAAACGTACTTGGTTTCATCCATCACTTCTACTTCTGTAGGGGCTGTGATGGGCGCGTTTGATCGTCCTGCCGTGGGGTCATCCGTGTTTAACTCTCCGTTTGTAGAACTTACAACCTGTTTTATAAGGAGAGAGAAAGAATATTTATATATACTAAACACATATACATAATAACATATACTAAGTAAAGATTAAGGAATTTAAATTAGAAAGTTAATGAGGAACACAAAATAATTAGTAGATCAAAGCCATCTAACGTGCTTTTGACTTACTTCCTTTCCATCTTTAAACTTCTATTTTCTGCTTCTTTCTAGAAACTACCTTCTACACTGAGATTTCCATCAGTTCCCCTTGTGTACCCATCTTCTTGGCACAATACATATGATCTACTTTCCTTCCTCCAATCTGTTATCATGGAGACTTCCAACTCACACTGCCCATTTTAATGAACAACAGAACCACCCATTCACCTCATTGTGTAAACCCCACATCTGATCTGTAAGTAGGTCCTCTGAGATATTCCCCCAAACACATACTATCTAGTCAGTTCTCATTACCTCTATTACCACTAGGACTCCAGTACCAAAGCAACATGATCTTTCCTAAGGGCAAAAAACCTATTAGTCTTCTGTTCTGACTTGTATCACAAGTAAAATACAGCATCCACAAAGCAACCAGAGTACTCCTTTCCAGGTATAAAACTGTGATAATTCCCTTCTGAAAAGTCCCAACCTTTGGCTTCTCATTTAACTTAGAATAAAAAACTGTATTCCTTTCCCCACATGCTACAGTCCCACATAATCTACTGTCTGCCTACCTCCCTAACCCCTTAGCTCACCAGCCTCTATCTAACACATCAGGTCAGGCCTTAGCACTGACCACCGTCACTGGCTAGGTTCTGCAATGACCAATAGGTGGTCTTACTTCTCAGATCCCCAGAGAGCACCTCTATGACAGGCTTTTTCTACCATATGCCTAAAATTTCCACACAGAAAGTCTTTTATGCTCTACTTTATTTTTGATTCTTTGTATAAGTCATTTGGGTTGATTTTTATTCATGTATTTGTTTATTTTTATGTTTGACACATGGTATCTCTTTGTAACCCTGGATATCCTGGAACTTGAACTCACAGAGTTCTGCATGCCTCGGCTTTCCAGGTGCTAAGATTAAAGGCACACATCTACACCTGGCTTCTTTGTATGCTTTTGGTTTTGTCTGGATGTTCTTATTTCCTGATTTACCTATTTTGTTCTTAATATTCTGCCTCTATTAAAACTATTTCATAAGAACAGTAATCTCATCTTGCTCTTTAACATACCTGACACAGAACAGGCTTTCTACCTATTTGTCAGAATAAATAAATACAGCCATGCATGAATGATATTCTAAGACTTTTAAGATTAAAATAACAAAATTCCT
Source organism: Peromyscus nudipes (assembly GCA_902168325.1). Lineage (NCBI taxonomy): Eukaryota > Metazoa > Chordata > Mammalia > Rodentia > Cricetidae > Peromyscus > Peromyscus nudipes. Next base: position 13,242 of record CABHPH010133415.1, read on the forward strand.
AAATTATCCAAGGTCCTAAAATACAAATTCACTTAATTACCCTATTCTTTTATTTCCTCTTAATACTAAACTCGAAAAGATACTCACATCCCATGCTTCCCTTATTCCTAAGGTCCTTCCATTCACTTTCTCCTTATCATCACTCCATCTGCTCTGTCTTTACTTTCAAACTGAGAATTCTCTTGAAAACAGCGAGAAAGTCTGAAAACTATTCTGTTAGCTTTGCTCATGCCTCATTTTCCTACAAAATTTCTGTATCTGTTGGCATCAATTAGCTGATCACTCTTCTCTCTATATATACTTATAAAGAGTCTATACTAAGATGGATCCATACCCCAAACTAGCTATACCACTACCAGTGAAGCAAGCGGGAGAAAGATACCTTGATCTTGCTAAATCTCAGTGCCCTCAACTATGAAATGAAGCATGGCAGTGTCTAACAGCTGAAATGGGACCAATACATACAGCCAGAGATCAAGCAATCAGCCAGCCTTTTGCAGAGGGACATTACAAAGGAGAACTAGAAGGCACACGTTATAGGGAAGCCCAAATCAATCAACTAAGCAAATACATTTGTTAAAATTTTACAAGTCAAATTCTAAAGAATGGGTCTATTTAGCTGGCATTTCTAGAATTTTAACTACACTAGAAGGTTGAAATATCAGTTTTTTTCAGGCTGACTTATTTTCAGGAAAGTTTATAAAAATGACAGATAATCTGAAGTTTGGCATTTCAGAACATAATGAGGTATCTTATGGTTTACTGTTATAATGCTTGAAGACTTTCTGCTCTGGCACTTCAACTTTGAGGGGAAAGAAAACCAACCACATCATAATATTTTAAGAACTGACTCTAGTTTCACTACCAAGTTTCAGAGGACAGGGGGAGAAAGCCCACAAGCAATTCCCACAGAAGCCATTCTCATAGTTAGATATGACAGAGCAGGCCTCACAAAGCAGCGCCTCTGTCACCAAGGACTTGTGAGGAAGTGGGTTGAGCGAGGAGTCTGCAGCGCCACCCAGGCTGTCTCTGCCTCCCAAGTGCTGGCATCACTATGCTTGACTCATGGGCAAGAATTTTCAAAAGCAAAGTTGATATTTTCCAACATAACAAACTCATAAAAACTACTTATACTTATACCTTTCCAGTTTCTATTTTATTTCTCAAAGGCATGGTTACCAAACATACAGTACAGGCTCACAATACTAATGAATCAGATAGCCATCTATCCATTAAATATATCAGAAATACTAAAACACACATATACCAGCATTCTCTAAGACATTTATTAAAAACCATGCTATATGTGAGATACAGTTAAAAGAATATTTTTCAGAGTTTATTGAACCCACACTAGTAGACACATAAATCACTACATACTCTGAAAACTATAACTAGAGAATAATTGATAGTTGTCATTTTAAAAGATGACACCACAGTCAAATGGCTTTCTCATGGACCATGGGTATGATTCACCACAACCAGTTTTCATTGTCTTTAAACCAAGATAAGGTAGGTTTTCAATTTAACTTTCACTAATAGAGACATTAATCATAGCAAATTTCTCTGAGTATTCAAATCTTTGGAGAGGTTAATGTAAAATGTTATTAAAACAGAACATCACAATAAATAAATCATACTGATTCATACCAATGTGACTCACCAGGAAACTTCCTAAACTAACGAGGGTGGAATTATTTACACAATAGAAACGAAAACTACATCCTTCTATAAATGCTCTTTTGTAGCTATCAATACCCTAGAAAAGTATAGAGAGTAGATGGAATTACAATAGTCACTCAGTCTTGTTCCTCATGATTAACTCTGCATTGTTAATGACCCGATAGAAGACTAAGACTGGTTTTAGAAATGTCTTTAGAAAGGTCATATACACAATAAGCACAACTGAGAGCTGTCTACGAAGTAAAAATCATTCTTCTCCTGTTTAACCATGTATATTTGCTACCACTGCAAGATACTTCTGTTTGCATAACTTTATGTCAGTATTATCTATATTTGAATCTGATATTGTACAAGCAAAGACATCAGACTACTTATTACAATGATGTATATTCTTTCATTTTCCTTAACAGTACCTGGCCACATGTGTCTTTTAGATGATTTGTGATTCTATACCTGTCTTGGCCTAGGTTCTCAAAAATCACATCATTCTTAAGGCTCAAATAAAAAACTTCCCAACCATAAAAGATTCCCAAACAATCAGGAGGTCATTAAGCACACTAGTATCCTTAAGGTTTTTCTTTTTCCGTTTGCTTACGGTTGCCAACTACTGTAGAAACCACTTTCAATGGTGATGAGCTAAAAGGAGCTGTACTCCAATGAAAGGCTCAGCTATGATGGAATTGGAGGTTACTACTATCTATTAAGACCAGTACATTTTAAAACCTAGTTTTAGAGATCTGATCAGCCAGGCAGAAACACATCAAACTGGGGTGGCAACTGTGCTCCTAATTTCCTAGCCCCCAGACCCAACCAAACTCTACTTTCTATTATATTTCCAATCATTTCATTTCTCTCACCTCTACTACTCAGTCCTGCAACTCAATTATAGACTTTTTTGTTTTGTTTTTTGGTTTGTTGGTTTGGTTTGGTTGTTCAAGACAGGGTTTCTCTGTGCAGCAGCCCTGGCTGTCCTGAAAGTCCCTCTTTAGACCTGGTTGGCCTTGAACTCATTGAGACCAGCCTGCCTCTACTTCCTGAGTGCTAGGATTAAGGGTGTGTACCACCATGCTCTGCTGACTTTTTTGGTTTTTTAAAGACACCTGTACCCCAGACTATAAGCCTTGAAGTTGGGGCAATCCTCCTTCAGCCTCCTCAGTGTTGGGATTGTAGGCATGAGCTAACACACCCAGCTTCAGCTATAGACTTTCATAGTTTTGTCTCTGACTTATACTTCTCTCCCTTTAATCGAGTCTTTACCAAAGGAATCTTAGGCTTCCAGTGTAAGAAGACAGGTTGAAGCTGCTTCTTTGTGACACCATGAAGAAGGGTCAAGATGAAGAAATTTATACTTCATTCCAAAGAGGTACAGTGGAAGAACACTGGAAACAAAATGACAGAACCAATGGCAAATACAGATGCAGAAAAAAGAAGCCCCTGCACAGCTTTCTGGGGAGGAGGGACACAGCCCTGCACAGCTCTCCAGGGGAGGAGGGACACAGCCCTGCACAGCTCTCTCGGGAGATGGGACACAGCCCTGCACAGCTCTCCAGGGGAGGAGGGACACAGCCCTGCACAGCTCTCTGGGGAGGAGGAGAACAGAAGTACCCATCTAAAGTTAAGCAAGGATCCCTTGATGAAAAGAAACCAGCAACCCTGCCCAAAGAACAAGCACACAGTTTATACAAGCCTTGAAAGTACTTCAGAGTTTAGTTAGATAGTAACTCCTCTAGTGTAACAAGTTGTCAGCATAGAAGAGGTCCTTTCTACCACTCCCCATACCTCAGAGTGCTGTGGCCAGGTATCATCTTAAGAGGGAACCTACTGTTTAAGATTAAATTACCCTGGGAGCCTGATAACAAGGAACAATCATAGTTCAGGATCGTGGACCCAATCCAACACAGCTTTAAGTGAGAGCTAATTACAGCAGGCAGTCATAAAGAAAGAAAGAGTCAGCAGCCTCAGCTTGGGCAGCAAAGGGTATGGTGGCCAGCAGCCCTACCCTCAGTCACTAAGAGCTTGCCTATCACCTAGGAATGACTGTGAATTCCAAGAAGCCCAAGCCAGTCATCAGCTGATAAGCCAGTCTCTGAAACCACATTTCTGCCACAAGGTTCACTGCCATAAGGACTGAGAACTCTGAAGTACCAATGGACCGCCTGACATCTGCAGCCTCCAGCAGAATTCAATACTAAGCAGATTTTCAACGTAGAAACTTTCAGGTGTGGTAGCTGCATGCCTTTAATCCCAGCATGCACAGGCAGTGGCAGGCTGATTCTCTGGTAGGTTCAAGGACAGCCTAGTCAACATATCCAAGGCCAGGACAGCCAGGGTTACATAAAGAGACCATGTCTCAAAAAACAAGCAAACAGTGAGTGGGAGACGGGTCTGATTGTGTAGGTCTGGATGCTGTGCTTGCTTCTCTAACTCCCTAATACACTAAGGGGACATCTCTGACTAGAACATTTAGACATCCCAGCATGTATAAACAGATGGGACCAGGAAAGTCTGTGTGGTCCACCAACTGCAAAGCTAAGGATGTTTACCAGAGTCTCCTGCTACATAAAGAATAGAAGCTACTAAAAGAAAGACATTTTTGTCAGTTACCTCAGACTTGTCCAGTCCAGGCTCAGCACCCCCCAGGAGGGTGAAGGAAAAAAACAAAAACAAAAACAAAAAAAGACTCTCCAGGTTCAACAGGTCCCTACCTACCTTCGAGCCTCTACCTGAAGCCACCAGTTCTTTATTTTTAAGTGAGGTAACATTTTATTGAATGGCCCCCTCTACAGGCAGGGTATTTTGTGATACCCTTCCCAATTCCTACGGCTTCCCCTCTCCCAACAACCATGTAATTCCTTTTTATCTTTCAAAATTGTGTCTAGGTTTAATGTTGTGTTCTCTGATGAAACTTCTGCTCTGACGGACTGGGCAATATTCTGGTTATGCTCTTTTCATTTATATTGTTAAAGGTTTATTAGCATATATTAATTAGGCATAATTTCACACAGGTATTTAACCATACTCACCCCCATTACTCTCTCTTGTCCCCCTCCCCCTTCTACTGATCTCCTCCCTCTTCCCAGCTAGTCCTCCTACGTTCAGGGCTTTTCGGCATGGGGAGAGGGACCAGAGTCCTATGGGAACTATGGGAACATGAGTTACAGGTGATCTGCAGAGTACTGACACTTACAAGTGGCTACACCACTAAACGTAAGACTCCACCTTTAGGACCCACCAAGAAGGCACTCTAAGACGCCATCTGCTTCCCTCTATGCTTCCCCTTTTGTCTCTGACTATGCTGTTAGCAGCATCTTAATTTTACTTTGTGTTTAAAAAAAGCCTTTTATGCTTTTTTTTAACAGTTCTTACATTTGTCTAGTTTATACATTTTCTCATTATTAGGCCATCTTTTTTAGCTCTTCTTTGTCTTTCTTCATAATATTCTTCACTTCTCTTCCTTTCCTCTTTTATTTAACCCTGCTTCCTCCTCTGTTGTTCTTCGTTCCCTGTTTCCGCCCTTTAATTTTACAGAACATTACATTATCTTTGCTATTTTCTGTTCTGTAGTCACTGGCAGTGCATCAGTGGGCTGCAACTGATATTAAGTGCATTTCTCTATCATGTATGTTTTTTAATTGCTGCTATTATATCAGTGATCAGCATGTTTTGTACTCTGAGTGGTACTGAGGCTGAGCTCAAAGGGACTGCTCATTAAAAACAACCTGAAATACAAAAGAGATAAGCAGCAGACACAGAGGGTCACAGGACAAGCAAAAACGCAAGGCAGCACAGTATATCCAAGAGGCCAGAAGCCACTGATACAGCTGAAATGTCAGACAAAGAATGCAAAACCTTCTAAAAGCAACAAATGACTCCCAGAAGGTCAAGTCCACAATAAGGAAATCAATTCAAGATATAGATACAAAAATCAGCAACATAGAAGAAAGTCTGTAAGAACAGAGAGTTTGTGGGAGGGGGTGGAAATAAAAAAACTCAGCTAAAGGGTGGAAAACATCACCCACAGACCAGGTAGAGCAGAAGAAAGGATATCAGGGCCTGCAGAAAGGTCGCAGAAACACTACATTCAACATAAACAAAGAAACAATCAGCAAGAATGACACCCACAGGAAAGAACTCTGGGTCATGTTCAAGAAAACTAAACATCCATGGGGTAGAAGCAGCAGCTGAGACCTCGCAAAGGAAGAAGCTTCCCATCAAAATTCATAAAATAAGGAATTAAGAGGATGATACAAAGTATCAGTGAAACAAAGGAGTTGCTTCTTTGAAAATATAAACAAGATTGACAAACCTTTAGTCAAATTAACCAAAACAAAGAGAGAGAAGACCAATATAATATAATATAATATAAAATTAGAGATGAAAAGGTGGACATCACAATAACAATGAAACCCAGAGGATCCTTAGGGAATGCTCTGAAAACCTCTATTTTTAAATGATGGAAAAATCTAGAAGAAATGAATAAATTATATTTATATAGTACTATCTACAAAAATTAAATCAGCAGGATTTAAACAACATAAATGGGCAACAAGACAGAAGCAGTGAGTCTCTTAACAAAGAAAAGCCCAGGACTGGAGGGACTCACTGCCGAATTCTCCCAGAACTAAGAACAAATGAACATTAGTGTTTTTCAAATACTTTTTTAAAACAGAAAAGGAAGGGAAACTATTCCAAAATCAATCTTCGAAGAAAAGGTTACCAATACCAAAACCACATAAGGAAACAATAGAAAGATAAAAGTGTCAATTTCCTTGATGAACAGAGATGCAAAAATTCTCAATAAAATACTGGCAAAGCTGAATTGAAAAACATTAAAAAGAATCATACTCCACAACTAAATGCATGAAAGATTTACTATATACATATAAATAAATGTAATACTATATGCAAATACACTTGGGAAAAGAAATCACACGAATATCTTACCAGAGTTCTGCATCTCCATAATAAAAGCTCTGAAAAAAAACAAGGAATAGCCAGAGCATGCCTCAACATCATAAAAACTATACATAACAAACAATATACTAAACTGGAAAAACTGAACACATTACCTCTAAAATTATGAATGAGATAAAGATGTCTGGTAACTCTACTTCTATTCAATACAGTGTTTAAAATTTTGGATAGATCAATATAGCAAAAGAAAGAAATAAAAGGCATACGAATAGGAAAGGAAGAAATCAAATTACCCCCATAAGAGGATAACAGGGTTCTTCTATACTTCAAAAGACCTCAAGGATTCTAGTAAAAATCTCTTACATCTATGAAACACCTCAGCAAGGTAGCAGGGTACATAATCCACACTCAAATCAGCAGCACTTTTATACCAATAACAAACTTGCTGATTCACAAGAGCTTCAAAGCAAAAATACCCAGTCATAAAGCTAAGCAAAAAGACGAAAGACTACAAAGAAAAATTTAAAAAGAGAAATTGAAGAAGATAGAAACAAGAAAAAGAATTCCCATAATCATCAATTCACAAAAGCAGTATTATGAAAATGGTCACATGACCAAATGGGTTAATGTTCAACCTAATCCCCAACAAAACTTCAGTGACATCTCGACAGAACGAGACAACAGTTTTAAAACTCACACGGAAGCTCCAAGGCCTCCAATGGCCATAGTAATCATAAGCATTAAGAGCAGGGGTGAGGGTACAGATGTCAAATTACACTATGAAGACTTACTAATGAAAACAGCAGTGTGCTGGCACAAAAACAGACACACAAACCCACGGAACAGAATAAAGGGTCTAGAAATAAAGCCACACAGTTACCGCCACCACAGACACTGGAGTACAGACAGCCTCCTCAACAAATGCTGCTTGGAAAACTGGCTGTTTGCATGCAGAAGAATGAAGACTAGATCTCTATCTACCACCCTGCACAAAATCCGTTCAAATGGATTAAGAGACCTAATGTAAAATGTGAAGCCCTGAAACTGCACAAGGAAAGAAAGGGAAAATAGTTCAAGATATGAACATCCAAGAACTGAGACCGGTGGCTGGGTGGAATTAGAAAGCTTCTGCATAGAAAACTGGCAGAGTAGAGAGACAGCCTACGAGAGAAAATGTCTGTTATTTATGCATCTGAGTGAAGGTTAGTATCTACAATCTATATATTAAAAAAAAAAATAACTAAAAAAATTCAACACCAAAAGTTCGATCATTCTATGAATAAATTGGCAAATTAACACATTTTTAAAAATAAGAAAATACAAATGACTAGGAAACGCATGCAAAGTATTCAAAACCCTTAGCTGTCAGGGGACAGTGACTGAAAGGCACATCAGCACTCCATCTCATCTTGAGTCAAAGCAGCGAGCACAAGTAAACAAGGCCAAGCATGGTGGAGCACCCCTTCCATCCCTGTGCAAGGAGGCAAAAGTAGGCAAATCTCTGGAGTTTGAGGCTGCCGATGGCCTGTGTCCACACAGTGAGACTCTGTCTTAAAAGGAAAAACAAAAATCCAACAGCATTAGCTGGTAAGGATAGGGTGGGAGGAAGGAACCTTATACCCTTCTAGTGGTCCAGTAAAGTGGTGCAACCAGTGGAGAAGTCAAGATGACTCTTCTTCCAAATTCAAAACTAGAATTACCACATGATCCACCTGTGCCACTTGTAAGTGTATACCCAGAGGAATCTGAGCAAGAATCTACAGATACCTGGGCACCCATGCTCAGTGACAAAGCATTCACAGCAGCCAACATATGGAACCATCACCAATGCAAATCAGTAGACGAACAAACAAGGAAAATGAGATAGACATAAACTATATATATAGAAAGAGAGAGAAAGAGAAAGAGAGAGAGTGTGTTGCAAGTGTGAGGGTAGTGTGCATGATTGTGTGTGCATTTTTCTTGACATCAGGTATTTTTTTTTATTGCTCTATAATTTCTTTGTTAAGAAAGGGGTCTCTTGCTGAATCCAGAGCCCACTGATTTCAGCTAGTCTAGCTGGTTAGCTTTCCTGGGGATCCTGTCTCTGGCTGAGGTTACAAGTATGTACCACCGGGACTAGCTTTACATAATCTTCTTTTTTTTTTTTTTTTTTTTTTTTTTTTTTGGTTTTTTGAGACAGGGTTTCTCTGTGTAGCTTTGCGCCTTTTCCTGGAACTCACTTGGTAACCCAGGCTGGCCTCGAACTCACAGAGATCCACCTGCCTCTGCCTCCCGAGTGCTGGGATTAAAGGCGTGCGCCACCAACGCCCGGCACATAATCTTCTTTATGTTTCCCCAGGATCTTCAGAATAAAATTCAAAATTAGTAACAAGGACCACTACGTCCTTCACAATTTAAAATCCACACAGCTCCCAGTTTCATTTCCTACAAACACCATAACTACTGAGTTCAATTCCTAAGTGTATCCCTCTCCTCCACAACCTTATGCATGCTGTTTTCTCTGCCTGAGACACTCCTCTTTCCCCTACTGCCTTCTTCAGCTGATAATCGCTACTGATGCTTTTGTATTCATAGTATTTTTTACTTGAAAATTTGAATCTTTACTCCAGGCCATTTTTAGGTATGTTTTCTCTAAATACTCTCCTAGCACTGTGCAATACCTACCTATCATAGCCTCCTGTCTCTCCATTCTTCTTTTCATTCCATGAGCCCACAACAGTGCCTAACACCTAAAAATAACTTACATAGCTATTTCTGATAATGAATGGCCAAAATTATAAATGGGCAGGTCTCTTTCCCAGCAATATCCATTGCAATGATTCTATGGGCTAACTGAGATGGGCACACTAAATTCCTCAGTGGCTCTCCGAAACATACACAGGCAAGAATAGACTCAAATAACATCTTCAGATATACTAATTTATTCTTCATTTTTCTAGCAGAAAGAGTTTCTTAGATGTATAGCTACATATTTCCATCAATTCACTAAATAAATATAAAAGGAAGAAAAAGTGAATTTGACAATGTTTTCTCTTAGCTATGCCTTTATAATTCATTTTTAGGAAGTGAATAAAATAAGGTTGTTCACTGATTTACAAAAGCAATTGGTTGTACTTAGCTAGCACTTTGAAAACCTCAGTCTTTATCATTTTGGTAGCATGTACATCTGGTCTGTTAAACTATTATCATTTACCACAGGCAGAAAGTTCAAGTTTAGACTCTGCTACTCGGCTTCCATTAAAAGCTCATCAGGGGCAGAGATATGACTCAGTCAGTAAAGTAGCTACCATGCCAGCACAAGAACCCATGTTTGGATTCCCCAATAACCATGTAAAAACCCAAGTAAAGACAGTAAATGTCTGTGACTCCAGCATCAGGTAAGTGGAGATAAGTGGATCCCTAGAGCTCACTGGCCAGTCAGCCTAGCCAATCAGTTAGCTACAGGTTTGGGGAGAAACCCTGTCTCAAAAAATTAAGGTGGGAAGCAAGTGAAGAAGCTATCTGTCATAGACCTCCAGCTTTCACATATATGCAAATGTGACCACAATCACTTGAACACATATATATACTATACACACAGCATACCCAAAATAAGAGCTATCTTATGTGTCTTTCTTTAAGTCAAAAGCTTCAAAAAATTTTATCATGGTCAACTCTAAACAGCCTAGAATATTTAATAGTGCTTCACTGTTCCACATAAAAACTACAATGACAGAGGTTACTACTGAGTAGGAAAAGCCTATGGAAGATAACTGCTAATGCTGGGTTTGCAGCTTCATGTTAGAGCTCTTGCCTAACATGCTAAGATTTTACACACACACACACACACACACACACACACACACACACACACACACGATTTAATCCTTCAAAAAGGCCAAAACAAAAGCAAGTTTTTAAAAACTCTGTACCACTTCCCTTTATAAGACATGAGAATAACAGAACACACATTGCTTCCCTTTCTACCTTTATTTAGATCAAGTATAGTACTCAATTATAATATTCACAGTAGTTAGTTTTTAGGACTTTCCTTTCATTCTTATTAGTTTTAATTTATACTTTCATTAGTCTAAGTATACATAATCATAATAATTTAAGTAATTCTGAATGTGCACAAGATAATTTGCAAATGAATTAAATAAATCCAATCTTTATTTTACAATGGGATAAGATTCTCGCATTGCAATACTTGAGGTATTAGTAAATTACTCATTAAAGTTTTTTAAATGTTTACTGTATTAAGTCATTTAAGAATGAAAAGAGAGGAGTGAGAGAAAACTGTGGTCGGGATGTAAGAAAAAGAGAAGAAATGCATAAAAAAGATTGAAAAGAAATGCAATCAATAGAATGAGCATAATTTATTTTCATCTATGTATTCATTCTATTACTAGAATTCTACTGGGTAAACTGATCACATTATTGAATATCAGAATGAAGCTAGATGGAGTCTTAACAGACAGAAAGGTTTTGGAGAGAAAGGAAAGAAGTCCAAGTCCTCCATGGGAAAGCAGAGCGTGACTGCGGAGGGGTGAACAACGTCAGACTCACTCATCCTGGGAAACACAAGAAGAGTGACAGGGTAGGAAAACAGACTCCAAGTAATGCTAGAAATGTAGGACAGATTTCTATTAGAGCCTTAGTCGCTACAGATCTCCCTGGGCACTAGCAAAACATGAAGCATAACACAAACAAGTGAACTCAGAAGCAAGTAAAAATACATGTAAATATTTTATGCAAATTAAATATACTTTGCTCACTTAACTTTTCCTGAGTCTGTCACTCCTGAATTCATATAACTATTCAAATATTTCTACTACATATTACTAAAAATCTATATATTTTTATATATAAAAATGGGTGGTTACATAATTTATCTCTAAAATGTAATGGTGAGGAAAACAAGATAGCTCCTAAGACTTAATTTTTAACTGAGTTTTAGAATTTAAATAAAATGATTCAATATAGATTATGCTGATTAATAATGTATTAAAAAAAGAATGTAAAATTGATAAAATATAATGGAAAATGTTCAAGAAGAAATATGCAGAGGAACAAAACCAAAACATAAGGTTTTCCAACTGAAACAGGTTAAGATAACGATCATTAGGTACTTTAAGCTAGCATTTAGAGTGCCCTGAAGAGGCACTTTAAAGACCTATGAGGCTGCAGTCTGCCCTGTCTCTACAATCACACCTAAACAGTTAGACTTAGAGGCGGGGCAGTGAAGAGCAGTAGCTGGCTGCTCCCGTAAGGAAGTGATGGAAAGAGGAAGCAAACTGTAAGGAAAGACCTGCTTTAAATGTGCAGAAACCACAGCTACTGAGTATCTGTAAGTGGAAGAGTCCAGCAGCTATTTTCTCTAAGTGCAAACAGGGCCATGTTTCCAAGTAGTACAGATGAAAAAGTTGAGATATCTATGAAGGAAACTTGAAGGAAGCAAAATCAGTAAAAGGGGGGAAAGTTTTGTAAATATTTTGTTTAAAGCATTAATAAAGTTATTTAGCTTAACATTTAAAAATCAAGCTCAACTCAAGTTCATTTTTTTCTAACTTGCCATGAGTATGACTTAACTACTGTTGCTTGTATTTGCAAAAATGAACCAAGGCAAACTGTAGCATCCCTGGTGGTCTTCCTGCACCATGTTAACTTTGCTTTTGGTTAAGTAACAAAGGAATAGAATTATGGACAGAATTTGGCAACAAGCTTTCATAAGGATAGAGTATCATGCCATGAGCTCAAAAAAAGGTTAGTTGTATAAACCTGGGGAATAATCACTCATGCAAAAATCAGAAAATACCTGTACCGAGCCACCATGTCTGTCTGCTGCAAGGTGAGCTCTCAAATGGTGGGGATTTGCCTGCTGGGAGTCCCAAGCTGCCCTGTGGTCTGCCGACTGCCATTTATTTAATGCATGTGGCATGCATGGAAGAAGAAAAACCCAATATGTTAAACATCTCATCCTTATAATATACAAAACAAATGTATAAAAGGAAATTTAAAATAGCCTTACTATTCTGAATCATACATACAGTTATTTATCTCTGAAGATGAAAGATAATTTTTTATTGTTAAATTGAGTAATAATCAGCAATAAAAATAAGTCAGAACCATAAAATTTGAGAAGTAGAGAATTTGGGAAGTCACAGATTCCACCAAGTTCATAAATGAATGAATCAAGAGCCAGGGAGTAAAGGCACAGGAGTGCGCCGGAAGCCGTCACCGCGCCTCCTTACAGGGAGTAAAGGCACAGGAGTGCACCGGAAGCCGTCATCGTGCTCCCTTACAGAACCTCAGTGGTTCCTCCATGAGGAGTTAGTTCAGCAATGTGAACAGAATAATCCTTAAAAGGTTGAGATCCTAGGAAATGTTTCTCTCTTTGCTGTATTCTTTTTCTACTGCAAGTATAACAGGAGAAAACAGAAAAGGTCTTTGAAAAGTAAAAAGCACTATGCACAATACTATGAAATTACAACAAAATAAACAAATAAAAAGTGATCATCTCACAATTATGAACCTCTTAACTGCTTTAATTTAAAAAAATTGGTTCTATTTTTTATTTTATTTTTTTATTTTTTATTTATTTATTTATTTATTTATTTATTTTTGGTTTTTCGAGACAGGGTTTCTCTGTGTAGCTTTGCACCTTTCCTGGAACTCACTCTGTAGTCCAGGCTGGCCTCGAACTCACAGAGATCCGCCTGGCTCTGCCTCCCGAGTGCTGGGATTAAAGGCGTGCGCCACCACCGCCCAGCAAATAAAATTGGTTCTATTTAAAGAGCCTTCTTTTATGAAACAGACTGAAAATTGTGGATTTTCTTAGTCCCTTTGGTAAATCTGTATGGGACTAAGTACAGGACATGAGTTTTCAACTAGTAAAAATTAGAATGGCTTCTTAATTGCAATCAATTTCTCTCTATTTCAGGAACACACAGAAAGCACTAATAGAAGGGAGAGTTCTGAAAACCTGGTTCTGACTTAGTAACTTTAGATAAACTCTTCATTTCATGGATAAAGACACAGACATTCAATACTATTCTAAGGTCACGGACATAGTGGGGATTCCCACCAGAGCCAGCTTCAATGGTGCTACCAAGCTCCTGACACTCACTACACATGTTCTAAAGTCTCTGGTACTCTTTTTTTTTTTCAACCAAATTCCACAAAATCTTGCCACAAAATGCCAAGTATGCTCGGCTATAAAGAGAGCCTAAGTACACTGAAGGCCAGAGTGATCCTTTCTGGAAAAGATGTTAATGTAAGTAGAAGGACACGGAAAAAATCATCCTGGGAGTAAGCTTCCTAAATTAAACTGTATAATGTGAAATTACATCGGCCATGGCATGAAGTTTGCCATCAAAACCACTGTGAGAGATAGTTCTGTCTTCATCACTCTCTAACTGCATAGTCGGAATTAGTGGATTTGTAGCTGACACTGAATAAATTACGGGAAATCGAATCCAAAAAAGCGCTAAAACTGAGACAGATAATCTGTGGCAACTGGCAGCAGACCTCTGTGAGAAAATATTCAAAACTATGCATGCTCTTTCTGTATAAACACTAGCACGTACCTAACATTTTATATGTAACTGTAGCTCTCCTGAACTTCAACCACTGACTCTGTTCTCTGTCTGCAGTCATTAAAATGTTCAGCCCTTTTAAGAAACTCATGATTTTCCTCTTTGGGACTGTGAACCATGGGGTCTGTCATTTAAAAAAAAAAAACCTGTCCACTGATGCATGGATATTTAAGAACTTTTTCTATTCACGTTTCTTTAGCAAGGAGACTGTATATTCAGGTCTCAAATCCCATACATATCCCTATCGCAAAGGATTAGTGAAACACTACACATACAGAGAAAACCTTCCCTGCATTTAGTGCAAAAATAACTACAAAGAAAATACAGAGCCCACCCTTAGAGAGTTTACATTAAAATAGCTATGTCTGTGGCGAGTAGAAAGTTAGAAGCCTGAAAGCATCTAAGTTATGATGCAATTCAATACTGCAGGCTTGCCTTCCTACAACAGCTTGAGCGAGAAGTTTAGAGAGGACCAGTTGCTGACGTTCTTCCAGGAATATCCAAGAAATGAACGCTAGTTTAGAAAACAGAAACACTAGATCTCGACTTCTGAGCCCTATACTTATATAGTTATCTTGTCAGATCATTCAAGTTACCAACTAATTATATTTTATAGTTGAATTAATTCATGAGACTTTTCAGTGTGCCAATTTTTCTGTGTCCAACTCTTAAACCAAATCTTTCTAAATGAGCTTACAACACGTGTTGTTAAAGATGCCCGGAAGTGAGCATTTTGTTTAGCTGTATGCTTTTTTTTTTTTGTTTTTTTGTTTTTTCGAGACAGGGTTTCTCTGTGTAGCTTTGCGCCTTTCCTGGAGCTCACTTGGTAGCCCAGGCTGGCCTCGAACTCACAGTGATCCGCCTGCCTCTGCCTCCCGAGTGCTGGGATTAAAGGCGTGCGCCACCACCGCCCGGCCAAGCTGTACGCTTTTAATAACTGGATTCTGCCCTTTGGTTTTCATCTTGTTTTAACCATCACTTGGACTTTAATGGGATAAAAGAAGTGAAAATACAAAGAAGCAAAATAGAATCTAAACAGGGCTATAACTAAGAATTTCTAGACACTCTGATTCAAGGAGATAGGAAAATTCTTAAGCAGAAAGAAAATCCTCTTGCAAAAAGAGACATGAAAACACTGCTGAAGTTGTCAACAGCTGCCCTTGGCCTTCCCCGGGAAACATGAACTCTTCACGCTCCATCTTATCTCACCCACTTTCTTATATGCTATGTCTCCAATTTACAATCTCTTCCAACAAACTACGCTGACCTATATTCCTCAAACAAATAATCAATGATTTTTAGCATCTTGCTTTTCTGTTACCTTTCTCTTCTTTTCCCAAGCCTTCTGTTTCCTCCTCTCTTTTCCCTATCTCCTGCTCACTACTCTTTAAATGCCTTTATTCCATTATTTGCCTAAAGAAGTCCATTTACTCAGCAGGTTCATCACAAGAAACAACCATTTTTGTATTAGATATGCAAATGTATATAGCATATTCTTCCAAGTAGTATATTCCAAGCATATATTCCAAGTGGTACAGTTTATTCTACTTCAAAATGTAGTTATCTGTACATTTATTACAAAAATCGTTAAGAGCAACACATTCCTTGAGTTCAGAATTACCGACAGTAAATGTATTTCTATTTTACTCTGTCATTAGGATTCTAATTACAAATTATACTCTAGAAGTTAGCATGTATTATTACTACTCTATAGGCGAGAAAACAGGCCTTAAGAGAGAAACGTATAGAGTGACAACACATTCATGTTTGTCCGCTTCCAGGGACAGTGAGCTCTTAACTAAACACCGCCTAGTCACTCAGTGTAAATTATTTCTTACAGACTGCTTTCTTTGCCTCTATATTTCTAAACACATGAATAAAAAATCACTTAAAACAGCAGAAATTCAGTAAATAACTTACTGAATTAACTAGAGAGAGAAAGAGCACAAGTTGTTATAATTCTAACACTTCCATTCTAACAGCACCAAATATTGCTTGCTTTGACTAACTGGTACCGTGAATAAGGAAATGATAATTATTCTGAAACTAATGGCGAAAACTGAAAGTTTCCTGAAAACACAAGAACTTTCAATCCTTTCACGTGTGTATGATGTGTGACCATTGAAGAAAAAGGCACATCTCAATAACGAAAGTAAAGACTTCATATCCAAAGGGCAGCAAACCTGGTTTTTAGACTGCTGCATCTTATCCCTGTGCTGGTGTGCTTCTCTGCTCGATGACAGAGCAGGGTCTTGCTGAACTGCACCCACCGGAGTAGGCTACAAGAGAACAACAGTTAGTGCTGGAATGGCCTGCCTCAGGATTCCCATCAAAAACAGTCTCATTAGTTGCTTAAAAGAATCAGTGAACCAATAAATGATATTGCTAAGTAAATTAAGTCTTCAAGAAGCAACATTGTTCTCAAGCATATTGATAAAAGCTTCTAGGGTAAAGCAAAGAGAACACAGCTACTTTTTAAAGTATTTCTAAGACATTTAAATACTTCTCAATGTATTAACTTTTATGTGTATAAAGGGTCTTCTAATGTTATTAAGTTACTTTCTCACATTAAAAATAAAAATGTATTTATGAATCTTATATCCAACACTAATATATAAATAAACATTATAAAATTTAAAAAATACTTCTTAAATAACAAAATTATATATTTAATATCTTGACTCAGAGAAGAAACTTTACAATTCTTAATTCTTAATTCTGATCAAAGCAGAACATAAGCTACTACAGAGAAACAGCAATACTATAATTCCATAAGAATATTATATAGAAATATCATATTTGGTATTAAAAAACAAATTAAGATAGAAAGTCCAAAATAACTCATCACCCTTTTACGAAAAGCAGGAAATTCAGTGGTAGAACTTGTATACAATTCCCAGTATGGTGACCCCTGAAGAAATGTCCCCAAACAGGAAATGAAAAGAACTCCTTACAAACTGCAATCAATCTTCAATGGAAATATTCTGTACTATTAAAATACTGTAAATAATCTTCTATTGTAACAGCATAAAGTACCCACCAACTGTTTACCAATCCAGTCGTATTCATAATCAAACATGTATCCTTTGCGATCAAACAAGTCGGTAAAAAGCTTTCTTAGGTAATCATAGTCTGGCTTTTCAAAAAAATCTAGCCTTCGTACATATCGAAGATATGTTGCCATTTCTTCTAGAAAGGAAATACAAGTTATTCTGACTACATATCTCTATAATACTCAATTAATAAAAAATTAACAAAATTCTGTTTCAATTTAAAATTTTAATTATAGCAAAATTAAAAAGGGGAAAAGAAAGGGAGGATAGAAACAAGAAGAAAAGAAGTGAGCTATTAGTGGTTTGCGACATTAATACCAAAGGTTAAAACATTTTTTAAATAATATCTTAATAGGTATCTTGAGTTGTACTAGAGGTTGAATTAGTGGCTCAATGATATGATTGTCTAATCACAAGGCATACTTCATGCATATTTTAAAATTTACTCAAAACACTGCTGGAACTAGCTCAGGTGAGAGCATCTGCACTAGCGTGCTGTTTCCTTCAGCATCAGTAACATACACTAACTTACTAACATGCGACAAAACTTCTAGCCTTCACCATGAGCAGTATTTTAACCAACTGAGCTGGCAAAATAGGCAAAATCATCTCAAAAAAAAAAAATTCTGACATAGGAACACAATAAGAGCCTTCTTTTCATTTCAATCAAACAATTACTTGGTTAATATACAAATTTCTACACCACATTTTTTTTTTTAAAGTTTATACTTTTAAAAGAAAGGAAAGGCTGGATGTTGGTGGCACACGCCTTTAATCTCAGCACTCGGGAGGCAGAGGCAGGCGGATCTCTGTGAGTTCGAGGCCAGCCTGGGCTACCAAGTGAGTTCCAGGAAAAGGCGCAAAGCTACACAGAGAAACCCTGTCTCGAAAAACCAAAAAAAAAAAAAAAAAAGAAAGAAAGAAAGGAAAAACAAAAGTCTAATGGGTAAAGTTGTTAGCTAGTTAAAAGAGTATTCCATCACTACAGATAGAAATAGTAGGTTACCAATGCTGAAATCTCAGATGTGGAGATTTTGCTGCCCCCTCCTCCCACTCATTCACAGTGCAACATGGTGCCCTGTGACTTTCCTCACAGAGGGACTTTCTCACTATTCCACTTGCTACCTAATCCCAATTACAGGGCTAATTATCTTGGCACCTCCATTTTCCCTGGAAAATTGCTTGTACGTTTCATAATACAGTCACTCAATCTATCCACACCTAAAACGTCTGGAACTCTCACCAATATTGTTTAATCTTCCATTTATAAAAGTTCCTTCAAGAGAGAAAATAAAGTTTACTGACAATGACTAAGGAAATATATACTATTTCAGAGCACTGACTTTATTACTATGATACCATTACACAGAAGAGCCAGTGAATACAAAGTGATACAAGACCTCTATCCTGAACAAAGTCAGTCTTCTTTACACTTCATGTTGCCATGCAAACCATATTAGATATTTAGTAATTATCAACAGCTAAGCTTGGTGGTACAGGCCACTTGGGAGGTTAAAGCAGGAAGACAGCAAGGCCCAGGCCAGGATGGGGAACAGGGCAAGGCCACTAACAGACCTGGGTAACTCAACAAGCTTCTATCTCAAACATTTTTTTTTTCCCGAGACAGGGTTTCTCTGTAGCTTTGGCACTTTTCCTGGAACTCACTCTGTAGCCCAGGCTGCCCTCGAACTCAGAGTTCACCTGCCTCTGCCTCCCCAGTGCTGGGATTAAAGGCATATGCCACCACCGCCTGACTTCAAACATAAATTTTTAATTAACAAATCATTAACATTTCTTTTTTTAATAACTTATTTATTTTTATTTTATTTGCATCGGTGTTTTGCCTGCATGTATTTCTGTGTGAGGGTGTCAGATCTTAGAGTTACAGACAATTGTTAGCTGCCATGTGGGTGCTGGGAATTGAACCTGGATCCTCTGAAAGAACAGTCAGTATTCTTAATCTCTGAGCCAACTCTCCAGCCCCTCATTAACATTTCTTAATTTAGGATTAGGAAACTTATTTAAGTAAATTTTTGTTTTTGAGTTGCCATAAATGCTTAGATAATTATTTTCAAAATATATATTCTTTAATATAAAATTTCCCTAAAATTAGTAAAGTCAGTAAGATTTTATAGTACTCTGAAAATAAAATTAAGTGATATCTTTAACAACTTTGACCTTGAGACTCAAATAACTAACAGTGCACTACAGGACATCCCTTATATTCTTTTTTTTTTTTTTTTTTTTTTTGGTTTTTCGAGACAGGGTCTCTCTGTGTAGCTTTGAGCCTTTCCTGGAGCTCACTTGGTAGCCCAGGCTGGCCTCGAACTAACAGAGATCCGCCTGCCTCTGCCTCCCAAGTGCTGGGATTAAAGGCGTGCGCCACCAACGCCCGGCTCATCCCTTATATTCTTCAGCATATATTTCAACTTATTAAAAATGAATCATTGCAGGAAACATGACTTTTAGCTGGTCTTCACATAATTAAAAGATGGAATTTTCTTCATATAATGCCATCTTTTGGAGCAAATACACAAACTGTTTCTATGCAGTAATTGTTGACAACTTTGAAATCACATTTTTTTTTCAGAGCTGAGGACCGAACCCAGGGCCTTGCGCTTGCTAGGCAAGCACTCTACCACTGAGCTAAATCCCCAACCCCTAAATCACATTTTTAAAGTGCTCATGTTTTTCAATGTATATAAAAAAGTACATAATGAAAATTAGCCTTTTTCTGAGCATAAGCACATGTCTCAATTTATGAAATGTATCACTGTCCATTACCTGGAAAGTTTTCACACAACACTTCTATAGGTGTGGCTCGTTTCGTGTCTCCAATTTTCTGATACCTCTCTTTTAATGTGTCAGCCTAAAGCAGGAAAGAAGAGTACAAAAATGTGGTGTTTAAAAACTATTTAGTTGTAACAGAAGGCCTTAATACACATTAAGATTTTATGTACTCCAATAAAGAAACACAAAAAAACAATTACCTTTAAGCCTTGCCAAGGAAGACTGCCTCTCAGGAAGTACATGAACATATGGCCTAAAGCTTCTAAATCATCTCTTCTACTCTGCTCTGAAACAGAAGAGAAATATGAAATTTCACTTTCACCTACATGTGAAAAATGAAAAAATGGAGAATAATTATTTCTACATTTATGACATTAATGTAAAATATGGATTTACTATCTATAAGTAACAAAATGATATATAAATTCTTTTTACAGATTGTCATCTTTAAAATATTGCCATAAGATATCTTCAGTGCTACTGAAATTTATTTACCTGCTTAGATACCTACTCATTGAACTAACGGCCAACGGAAAAGAGGTTCAATGGCCAAACTGAGTTTCTCTGTATCCTACAGCTCCATCTTAAAGAGTCAGAACAGGACAAGCTACAGGTTCTGAGAAACCCTGGAGTTGAAAGTGCTTAGCATTCTTTAACTGAATTTCCTAAATACATATAAGCATAAAATTTGCATCCCACATATTCTCTATTAACAATAAACAGAGTTAGTATTGTAACCAACTAATAAATAATCATGTGAGACACATATCAACATTAATAACTCCTGTACTATTATTTGTTCCCCCAAATGCTACTAGAACAACTGTTAATTTAAGGATTTTTTGTTCTGTTTTTGTAACAAAATATGTAGCATATAAATGACTGACAGTAACAGACTAAGATTCTGGGAGACACGTAAATATTTCAATATTGTCACTGAAAAATTGAGATTCCTTGATTTTTAAAATAATACAAAGATGCTAACAAATGAGAAAAAAATACTTTAAATGCAGCATGCAAGCTGTGTTTCTCAAATGAGCCATCCTACTGTATATTATTTTAAATAATACGCAATGCTTTCAGAAAAAACAAATTTCCCAAAGTACTGATCTGCAATAAGATGAAAGGTCAGGAGACCTTTGATTTTTCTACCTTGTGTTCCCAAAGCACTTGCTTCAGCTTAAAAATAATGCTTACACTGTTACTCAGTATCTATCATTCTCCTAGACAGCATGTTATAGGAGAGCTCATTATTCTCAAAACCCACGAAAATGGCTCTGGATGCTTAGGGTCTCAGAGTCTTAAAAAGGAAAAGTAATATAAAGAAAATATTATTTCCAAACTCCAGAATAAAACTGAAAGCATTCTGGAAACTTTTAAAAGCTCGGAGAAACTGGCCTCTTGCGGCAACTGACTCGTTGTATACGGTGAAGCAGAGATTTGTGCATTTTCCAAGTAGACAATATTGAGTACAGTCAGGTTGGTAATTCCTAGAGGGAAAAGCTTTGCTCACTGGAATACCCTATAACCTTGACACCACACCTGCATAACTACCACCATAATCAAGAAGTTTCTCAGAGACTCTAAATAGCACTGCTATCCATTTCCCTTTCCACCTCCAACCTCTGGCCTCAGGATCCCACTTAACTCTGTCATTACAGATTAGATTTTTCATACAGCATGAATTATACAGTACAGATTCATATCTGGATTCTTTCCCTCAGTATGTTGTGAAGATTTACCCATTGAGCTCCATGCATCAAGAGCTCACTGCTGTTCATGAAGACAACCACAATAAATCCACCTATTCACCTAAGTAGGCTCCAGTTTGCAGTTATTGTGGGAGGGAGAATATCATGAACATTCTGAGTCTTTGTGCAACCACTCATTTTCTTCCATCTTGAGTAAATACTTAGGAGTCCATCAGATCATCACATGGCAGTACGTACACAGCTTCCTAAGACACTTCTAAAGTACATTGTGGAGAGGCTGTGCCATTTCAGCTCTCCACCAGCAATATGAGACTGCCAGTTATTTAGAAATTTAGCACTGTCAGTCTTTTACATTTTATCCAGGCCGATAGCTATGACATACAAAGCTTACCGGCAATTAACAGTATCTTATTAATGACTAATGCTCTTGAACTTCAAATGTTACTACTGTAAATCATTCATGAACTGTGTGTGCTTTGTATTTTCATGAAGTCCAATTTATTACTAATTTTCCTCTTACTATTCCTACTGGCTTATGTTCAATTAAAAAAATCTGTGGGACCACAGATTTCTATTTTTATAACTATAGATTTTATAGTTTTGGTTCTTATATTTAAACCTACTATACATTTTGAAGTAAGTTTATTTTTACTTTAGGTATAGAGTGAAATAATAGATCCATTTTTGTCAATAATGATAACCTGGCTCTACAATTTTTGACAAGACTTTCCCTGCCCCCAAAACTGTTTTTGCATTATTCTCAAAACTCAGCTGACCATCTATGTTCATATTCTGGACTCTATATTCTGACTACTTATCTGTCTTCATATTAATACTACCCAAAATAAGTTTGTCGGGGCATGGGGGCTGATATATAAAAAGAGGTCAGTGACCAGAAAACAAAAATTTAACACAAAAAACGAAAAGAGAAGGCTGATTATTTGAAAGCGTCAATCAAATCATGGACCCTCTAACTAGACTAAAGCAGCACAGATTAGCAGTGATGGGAGCAACAGAGGGCACTAGAACAGACCCTACAGACCAGGGAAGAATGGTTTTTAAAATAGGAATCAACACTGTGCCAACTAAGCAACTGAGGTGAGCTAGACAAAAAGATTTACTGATTACCAAACTGCTGCAAGAATATGTGAATAGCTCTATGCCAATGAAAGATATTTAATTTAAATTTTAAAGTATGAACTGGGGAGATGGCTCAGTGGATAAAGCACTTGCTACACAAGCATAAAGGCCAGAATTCAGGACCACAGAACCCACACAACGCTGGATGTCCTAACATGGATTTGTAATCTCAGCTCACCCACAGTGAGATAGAAGGAATAAAGAGAAGAATTCTCCAAGTTCCCAGGCCAACTAAGTTGACATATGCAAGAGTGAACAACTAGAAACCCTGTCTCAAACACGATGGAAGCCAAGCTTGCACTCTGATCTTTACATACACGTGGTCCCACACATGTGCTGTTGCATAGCCATTGCCTCTAAACTGAAACACTCTATGGGAGGAGAAGGGGACTTCATGCGACTCAAGTTAAGCAAACTTCTTATGTCTGGGAAGCTGATGTTTGCAAGACTCATTAGAGCCCCTCTAGGTTACAGAAGCATTAAACAGCTGTTGGAGAAGATAATGACAGCTATCTCACCAAGAGGTTTCTAAGACCGGTTGAGCCGCCTGGAAGCTATACAGAAAGCTTCAGCGAAACTTTCATGCGTCATCGTCTGTGCTGGGGTGGGCTTTTTGGTGATGAGGCTGCTTTTGAGTCATCTTGCTTCTGAAAGGAATTCCTCACCCATACTCCTGTTAGTAACCTCAATAAAAACTCACTGGTTCACCGAATTCCCCAGTGCAACTGTTAACTTTGGTCTGTTGTAAGTTTGCTTTCTGAGATGAGCAGACATATGTGAGCATTTAATCTCCCCAGAAAAAGTCTCTCACAAATCTGGGCCCATACACACACACACACACACACACACACACACACACACACACACGCATGCATAAATGCATATGCTCATAAACATTTTAATACAACTTAAAACCTTACCTAAATATAAAGCATAACTGATAAATTCTACTAAAGGCCAAGAAGTCAACAAAAACTCTTAGAAACAAGAGTTCTCAACTCATCATATGATCCTATTTCAAACAAAATCACTGCAAGCTACAAAAACTATAGGAAATACCTCATAAGCAAGCACAAAATCCTTAAGAAAGTAATGTTCCCTGAATAAGTAATCTTCACCCTTAGAATATAAGGTTAATTTAACTTTCACAGGTGAATCTGGGGGGACTGGGGAAGAATCTTTGGGGACTCAGTGGGTAAGAGTACTTGCTGTCTGTAAGCACGAGGCCCTGAGTGTGAATTCCCAGCAACCACATAAGCCAGAAATGGCTGCCACTGCCTCCAACCCCAGGACTTGGAGGCAGAAACAAGCAGTGCCCAAGAGTGTCCAGTTCCATGAGACTGTCACGAGGCAATAAATGAAAGCCCTGATGACCTGCTCTGGACTCCACATGTGCTGCATACTGCACACTCACATGCATGTAACACACACACACACACACACACACACACACACACACACACACACGCAAGTAATTAAAATTTAAAAGACATGAATTTTTTTATGCATTCAAAATAAGTTATAGAAATTTCTTTATCCTAACAAAAGACAACTATGAAAAACCTGTAACATTCTTTTTTCTTAGTCTTTTCATTCATTTTATTTTATGTAGTACTTGAGTATTGACCCAGGGCCTCGGGGATACTAGACAAGCACTCTACCAACGAGCTACACTCTCAGCTCTCTTTTCCATTTTTTTCTCCTGTTGCTTGTTTTTACTTGAGATCAGTTCTCATGAACTTTTCCAAAAGGGCCTTGAACTTACACTTATTAGCCTTGACTTTGTGATCTTACGGCCTCCAATAGACTTGGCCTAAGATAAATTTTAAATTATAGAAACACAGACTAGGGTCAGGACCAAAAATAAAAATATTTATTACTTTATTTCTATTCAGTATCATATGGAAAATTCTTTTTTTTTCTTTTTTTTTGGGGGGGGGCGGTTATTGAGGCAGGGTTTCTCTGTGTAACATCTCTGACTGTCCTAGAACTCTCTTTGTACACCAGGCTGGCCTTGAACTCACAGAGATTCACCTGCCTCTGCCTTCCAAGTGCTAGGATTAAAGGAATGAGCCACCACACCCAATGGAAAATTCTTGATAGTACAAAAAAGCAAGAAAAACATCATTTAATTATTGAATGTATTCGGGGGCCAACAGGCCATCCACCGCAATGGAGCAATCCTGGCAACCCTAACGCCCACGTAAAGGAGTGAGAGAATGCACTCCACAAAGACGGCCTCTGACCTCCATTTGAGTACCATGCATGGCATGTGCAACCCCACACACATGTGCACACATAAAATAGTAAATATAAAAGCAAAATTTCTTAAAGATGTCCAGATTGGAAAAAGAAATGCTATTTTTCTTTATAGACAATATAAATATTCAATGTAGAAAATTCTAAGTAATCTGCAAAATATTCAAACTAGTGAGTTTATCAAGGTTTCAGGATACAAGACCAATATATAAATCAAACAGATTTCTATACTAGCAATGAGCAATCAGAAACTAAATTTAAAAACCAGTATCCTTATACAACAGTATCAAAACCCAGAAAATATACAAATTTACCAATATAAAAAATTACCAGAGAGAGTGAATGAGTGAGTGTGTGTGTGTGTGTGTGTTTGTGTGTAAAATAGCATATGCCTACAAAGACTTCAAAGAACTCCCTTAAGTTGTCCTCTAGCCTTCTAAATGTACCCCAACACCGCCCACACACACTATATTATATATATAATGTTAGCCTTACAATAGGATTCCTTGTTCAAGAGAGAAACAGCACAAACAGCCATTTCTATTCTATCAGAATGGTAGTTAAGGAAAGAAGATCCTACAGTGATCTCACCTGTATCACTCCATCAAAGGACAGTATTAGATTCATAATCTACCAGGCATTATCAATTCAAGCCATAACAGAAACTAGTAAAGTAAGCCGACTACTAAAACTCAATCCAAACACCTTGTACCGTCAGAATTGCTTTCTTTGTGTTCTCTTACCAAGTGACCCCTAGAAATACATGTCACCAAATGGGAAGTAACAGAAGTCACAAGAAAGCTTTCTCTTTGAAATAGAGTAACTAAGGAACACCCTTCAAGTTTGCTAGAGTTCGGTTACATGAAAAAGATCTCTCACAGGCTATCAGGCCCTTATTAAGACCTGCTCACATTTTTTCTAAAGCATTTAACTGAAAAGCCCTGTTTGAAAATGGGTATTTCCCTCAAAGCTTTGATTTATTATGTAACTTTCTAAAAATTAGAAATGGAGATTTAAATACAGTTAAAATTTCTTTTAAATAAATTCAAAGCACTTTAATTTATATAATTAATTTAGACTTTTATCAGTAAAAATATATGCATTACATAAACAACACATTTTAGGAACCTCAGCTATATCAGATGGTTTTAAGTTCTAACTTCACTGAAAGGAGAAACTATTCTCTCAGTCTGGAATGCAGGCTCAAGTTAAATAACTTCCAGCACTTAACAGGGCCGGATTCTATCCACTGCTGTGCATTCTGTTCACTTGGGAAAGCCTAACAATGAAATCAAGGTCACTGCAGACCTCCTGCAATGCTTTTCTAGTCAAAACTCAACATCACTTTCCCAGTTAGATAGGATAGTACTATTCAATTATCTGTAGCTGTCCATATCAATTACATTTTCATTTTTACCAGAAAAAACATTTTTTTCATGAACTCAAATTTATTTCTTTCAACATAGAATATGCCAAATGCCTTGTTTAGAAGCAGAAAACTTTCTATTATATATGATAGAATATATTATATAACATATAATATGATAGTATATATTATAAAAGATAAACTTATTACTTCAATTCCTACCAAAAAACAACAAAGGCAAAAGACAAGTACCAAATGATAGGAGAAATCAAAGAATAAAAACTCTTTAAGAGAGTATAAATTATTTTTTTGTAAATATAAAACTAAAAACATATATTACATATAAGTAAAGGTTATATTTAGGAGCTGGAGAGGGGTATCAGTGTTTAAGAGAGCTTGCTGCTCTCCTAAAGGACCTGAGTTCAAGTCCCAGCACCCACATTGGGCACCTTACAACCACCTGTAACTTCAGCTCCAGGACATCCAAGATTCTCTTCCAGCCCCTCAGACAACTGTACTCTATGTAAATACTATTATACAAACACATATGTATACACATAATTAAAAATAAAAGTAAATCTTTTGAGGTTGCTATAGTATTTCCTTATAAAATGTTTTAGTAGTTTTCTCTACCGCACAATATCCAGAAATACATTTGCCACAAAATTCACTGAACTCACACTTTTTGAAGTTACATAATAAAGATGAGTTTTGGTGTTTTTCCAGTGACAAGGTAAGGGCAGAGAATGAGAGTACATGCTAGTAATCCCAGCATTCTAAAGGCTAAGGCAGGAGAAGGCCGACTTCAAACCCAGCCTGATAAACACAACTGGGTTCCAAGTCACCCTGAGCTGCAAAGTGAGTTTCACACCACACTGGCTGCACGGAAGGACTGTCTCGACAGAAAAGAAACAAAACAATTATGTAGCACAATATTCAGTAACAGCTCCCTCATCCAGACACACAACCCAACACTATCAAGAAAACCAAAAACATGTGGATTTCTTTTCTGAGAAGGAACTCAACACATAGTCACTTGATTTCTAAACAAGTTCTCTCTTAAAATTTCTCTCAATTTAGCTATAATTCAGTAAGTCTGGCTTATAAGTTAAGAGAAACAAATCAAGATAAGAGAAAAGCTAGGTGCTGCCACAAGGAACCACATTTATACAACATGGCAAAAGTAAAACAAAATAAAGCTGAAAGGAAAAAAAACTCACAAAAAATAAAAATACAATGCATCTTCTCTAAGCTTGTCTGGGGTGTGTGTGTGTGTGTGTGTGTGTG
>CABHPH010133416.1:0-46434 GCA_902168325.1 Peromyscus nudipes
CAGTCTTTATGACATCCTTTAGACTACAAATAGCTGCTGGGTAGAAATATACTAATGTTGTACCTCCCCAGGACTAAAACCAAAAGAAGGAAATGAATGCAAAAGAAAGGAAACAAACTCTGATTTCCAAATCGTCATTTCACCCTTTCTGCCTTAGATAAATGGATTTTCTAAGATCATTTTGGAAAAACATACTTAAAATAAGTACTCATAATAAATAAACATTAATATAATAAAAATATATAATATAAAAATAAATAAAAGTGCTTATAATAAATATACAAAATTAATAAAACATACTTATAATAAAATATACTTATGGTAAGTAAATACATTTTCAGTATTTGACACACATTGTGAGGATTAAGAAGCATGGCTAATACTTTTGTTTCATTATTTATTTGTCTATAGGCTTTGCTTCCATGTTATTAAGATATTCTTAGCCAATTTTGAGTAACTTTTATTGCATTTATTTATTACTTTTGCATGTGTGTGGGTAGGTGTGTTTGAACATGGCATGGTACTCATGTAGAGGTCAAAGGAGTTAGCTCTCTCCTGCCATTTGAGACCCTGGAATTGAACTCAGGAAAGTTATCAGGCTGGGTGCCACTGAGTCATTTCACTGGCTCCGTGTGTGTGTGTGTGTGTGTGTGTGTGTGTGTGTGTGTGTTCAATTTTTTTATTAATATTAATAAATAGCAAAATATTCATTTGGAGAAACTTGGTAAAGATTAAAAGCATGGAGAACAGGTCTACTCGGTGTCTCCTGGTCTCAATGCTTCATGAACTTGTTCAATAACAGAATATGCCATTGTTTAATAGACAAAGTTTTCTTGAGAATGTTTGTTATTGCTACAGAGGTAAGGCAGTCTTTTCATCATCTAACATAGATCTATTCCTTGGGCATTCATAGAAATGGAAATTAATGGTAAAATGCTCTGATTCTTTCAATGTAATTCAGAAAATGATAAATATTCAAATGTATGATTCTTTTAAAAAGATAAAATTTTGGCCTTTTGACTTTAAAGCTTTGATTTTATTGCTTTACAAGAAAATAGTGCTCATAAAATCTATGACAGCCCCTCATCTTAATTTCGGAAAACAATAAAAATCTGGTTTGAAGCTATTTTCCAATGAAGAAATTATATATACTCATTCATATCCACATATACATAATATATATCCACACATGTATGGTGTTATTATGACCATTTACTAAATGCTGTGGAAAGAATTTCTGGTGTTGTTATTGCTGTTGCTGCTGTTGTTTTATGATTGTTTTGAAATGAATTCGGCTAGCCTAGCTCCAATCCTGATTGAGTCATAGAATCATCCACATCTCAGCTTCTGATGGGTATTAGACTCCATGTCCAGCCACAGCACTCACCTTCTTACAGGTTTCCTGTTTGATCTGTTTCTGTCCCTTGTATCTCTTTGTTCTTCCTCATATTTCCCCGTAAATTGTTCTTTATTGTGAAAATGATAACACTTGCAGCCATTATTTTAATGTGGCTCTATAACTGAGCCCAGGACACCATTGCCATGTGACTAATCCACAGACAGACAGCTGTTCTGAATTAGATACAACACGATTTCTTTTCAGTCCACTTGAGTTGGGTCAGGGCTATTAAAATGAATCACAGATGTTTCAAAGCCTGGCCATCATAATCCCTTAGCACTCTTTGTTTATACCACACATTTACAACAAACATCTGCTACCGTATATTTGAAATAGTTTTATAAATCTTTTTTATATTTCATTTTAAACTTCCATTCAAAAATGACTCAAACTTCCTGAAAATCTTCACATAGCTGTGCATGCAACATATGTCCTTGCATTTTTGTTGGCTTGTCAGAACTCAGAACAACCAATATACACAGATACTATGAATGGTGTAAATAACAAAATCATAGAAGCAATATTCTAAAAGGTTATAGATGATCTGGAAGAAAAAATTTGTTTTATAATTATGATGTAGTTTCCTGGGACAAGATTTACTTTACCTGGGTTGATAACAACCACAAACTTCTGCCACTTGAAACTTTTCTCAGAAGACATTTTAGCAGATGGGTACTGAGGTAATGTCTAATAGGTGGTCAGTAAATTTGGAGCAGTCCAGTATTTGTGAACATGGGATTAAAGAGAAGCATTATAACTGAGATGAGGAGAAACCTTAGAAAAATTGATTCAGTTAGAACATGCTGAACTTGGAGACTGAGGAGCTTCATTGTGTGATGGAAGACTCTGGTGTGGGTAGCAAATTGGCATCTAAAGTTGCCACAACTTAAGCTTGAACTGTGAATAAGGGAACAAGGGGCTTTGTAGGGATGGTTCCATCAGTCTACATATGAACTTTGAAAGGAACATAGCCCATTGACAACTTATTTAGCTCAATGTTAGACTTCTGACAAAACTGAAAAATAAAATTATGGTGTTATATTAACACTAAATCCATGATTATTTGTTACAGTTACAAGGGAACACTAACACAGTCATGAACACCTTTTATGCAGTTAAAATTGACATTAAATTACTGAGAACTAAGGAGATTCTTTGATTATGGCAGTGATTTTTATTAATTTTTGTGCATATATTAAGAATGTTAAATTACTTCTATTTTTAAAATGTACAAAGAAAATTAGATGTAGAAAAAAATCTAGGTAAAATAGAAAATAAATATTATATATGAAATAATTTTGCAGTATTTAGAAATAAATTGAAAATGTTAATAATCTGTTAATAGCAATATGGTTTATTAATAGTTAACTTATAGCTAGTTAAAATAAGATTTTAGGTGAGGTGGTGGTGGTGGGACAGGCCTTTAATCCCAGCACTTGAGAGGCAAAGACAGGTGGGTCCCTGTGAGTTTGAGGCTAGCCTGGTCTACAGAGTGAACTCCAGGATAGCCAGGATTACACAGAGAAACTCTGTTTCAAAAACAAAATGAAACTGAAAATAAGATTTTAGATAGAGAATGCATTTTTCCAATATTTCATTTTGTTGTTTGTAAACATATTTCAGACTTGAAGGAAGTGAATGACAGTTCTTGATGTCAAGTTACCTAAATTTCTAACTCTTCTATTTTTCTATTAATGAGTTAATTTATTTTTATTGATGTATCACATTGAAAGTTTTATTCAACATTATACTAGTTTCTAAATATTTTAGCTTTCCTGTTGATGTTACTGTTAATTTATAGATAGATGCCCTTTTGATTTTTCTTAAAGTGAAATGTACTAATTGCATCTACCTGTTTTCTGACTTTTTCAAACACCTAGAACTCTAAACTCCAAATAAACTCACCAGCTCCTTAACTTCCTTTTCTGTGCACTGTGAGCTGGAATCAGTTGAAGCCAGGTGGTGGGATAGTTAATTGAACTCAGCTATCGCACATTTGTGTTTGATGATATCAAATGGAAACTTGGAATCCACCACTGTGGCTGGTGGAGGGAATAATCACACTGAAGGAAGGAAGCAATACTCCAGATTCTGTCTCTCCCACCTGAGAGTAATGCGGTTGTTTTTTTTCTGATATTTTCATGAAATTAACATCAATTAGAATTTCATAAAAATGGAATTAGGTAATATGAAAAGGAACTTTAAGTAATCTTTCTTGCTACTAAATGCATCAGAAAATATCTTCTCTCTCTTGTTTATTGGGTCTTTAACATAAGAATTTAGAAGTTAGGAAAATTGTTATGTGTATGCCAGTTGTCTTCTATTTTTTAAATATTATGAATGAAGCTTCTGCATACATCTTTATGAACATGTTTGTCAATACTACTGAATCAATATCTAATGTAACTAGACTGTTTTATAAGAATACACTTATTTTTTTAAGAAAAGTCTACATTTTGCCAAAATGTACTGTATGTTAAAATCCCACTAACAAATCATGTTCTTTTCAGCTACTCCACA
Source organism: Peromyscus nudipes (assembly GCA_902168325.1). Lineage (NCBI taxonomy): Eukaryota > Metazoa > Chordata > Mammalia > Rodentia > Cricetidae > Peromyscus > Peromyscus nudipes. The sequence continues at coordinate 3,920 of CABHPH010133416.1, forward strand.
TCATTTCCAACCATTATTTATTTTGGTATGCACACAGTGTTATCAATTTCTGTTAATTTTCATTTCCCTTGTGCTATCAAATAGATTTTCACTTGTTTAATGACTACTATGTGTTTTTTTTTTATTTTACAATATAACTCAACTTTACATATCAGTCATAGATCACCCCGTTACCCCTCCTGCCACCCCACCCCCCTCTCCCCGGCCCACCCCCCATTTCCATCTCCTCCAGGGCAAAGACTCCCCCGAGGATTGAGATCAACCTGGTGGACTCAGCCCAGGCAGGTCTAGTCCCCTCCTCCCAGGCTGAGCCAAGCATCTCTGCTAAGCCCCAGGTTTCAAACAGCCAATTCATGTACTGAGCACAGGACCCGGTCCAACTGCCTGGATCCCTCCCAAACAGTTCAAGCCAATCAACTGTCTCACCCATTCAGAGGGCCTGATCCAGTTGGGGGCCCCTCAGCCATTGGTACACAGTTCATGTGTTTCCATTCGTTTGGCCACTTGTCCCTGTATTCCATCCATCCCTGGTCCCAACAACTCTAGCTCACATAAACCCTCCTCCTTCTCGCCAACTGGACTCCCGGAGCTCCACCCAGGGCCTGACCGTGTTTGCAAAGTTTTAGCTTGACTCATTTTTATTCTGCATTGGACTATCCATGTTGTTATTGCTGAATCACAGAAGTCCATTTTAATTTTGTTTTATGGGCATCTTGTCCTGGCACAGTCTCTACTGTAACACTTGGCATAAGACATTCAACTGGATAGCCTTGTCCTGTCGGTCTGAGGAGGAAGAGTCACCACTTAAGCTTTAAAGATGATGTTCTCCTGTGGTCTTAGCACACACTTCACAAATTGAAAACATTCCTTCTGATCTTGTTTGCTAAGAGATATAATGGTGAATATGTTGGATTTTTCATATTACTTTTGCAAGTATTGTTATGATCACAGTTTTCATATTAAAAGATGAAGCATTGCATTATTTGATTTTTTTAATGTTGAACAAAACTCACATACTCCAAGTAAAATCAATCGGATTCTGTTATATATTTCTTCTTATACATTGCTAAATGATATTTGTTAATAAATTATTTTCATCTTTGCTGCAAAGTATACTTCTCTATCTGGTTGTGTGGGACTAGAGAGTTAAGAAAAGGGCCACATACTTTCTGCAGTAGTTTAATACTGGTGTTTTTTCTCAAATGTTTGCTGTGGTTTAATTTGTGTGTAGAAACCTACTCTCGAATAGTGTCTGTTTGAAGGTTGATTTTTATATGTAAAAATTCAATCTCATTAACAAGTACAGGACTGTTAAGTTTCTGTTCTTCCTTCTGTCAGTTTAGTAAGTGTACACGCAGCTATGTGTGCACCTGTGTGTCTAGGTCTGTCCTGTCAAATTTATTATCACAAACTTGTCCACAGTATTGTTTTCTATCAAACAATTTTTTCCCAGATACAAGGTCAAAGATTTCCGTCATCTCCTTGGAGTTAGTCTGTGCATTGCCTCACCAAATCTGTTGACCTGGCAGCCATGACCTCCACTGTGCTGTCCTTCATGCCGTAGCTCTCATTCGCCTCCACTATCGAAGGGAGGAAACGCAAGAATATTCTTTAACCTTAAACAACCTTTTATGCTTTGAGAAATCTATTTTAAATTTACGTAAGTGTTTGCTAGTTTTTACTCTTCTCACTTCCAGATGAAAGATTTTTCCTTAAGAATCCCCTTGTCTGCTCGGTCAATGGACATCACCTCTCATGGAACCTTCCTCTTACAAATTATTAATCCATTGCACCTTCACCTTCACTGGTCATGTTTCTTAGTGTGAAACTCTGGTCTCAGAGTTGACACTGGTCTTATTATGCGGGTGTTTTCAAGTGTCTTCTGCAACTTGCAGTTTCTGTTGAAGTCGGCATTTATTCAGAAATTGTTCACCTGTGTGAAATGAGTCAACTTCTTATTACCTTTTTATTCTTTGCTTTTGTTTTCAGCAGCTTGAGCACAGTGTGTACAACACCACAATCTTAGTTCTGTTCACCTGCTGGGGTAATTTTATCTTAGCTGGAGCCTGCTAATGTATGACAGATTTGGGGTCAGCCAGAGACTTGGAGCTTAGGTAACACCCGCATTACTATTTCATTTCTAAAGTGCTTTTCTCCTTTTCCTTCTTTCCTTTTTTTTAAACAGCATTTGTTTTTGTTCCAAACTTTTGCCCCTGAAATTCCATCACTTATAGTAGCATCCACTGCAGGCTTCTCTTGGGCTTAAAGGTATAGAGAGCTATCTCATTCTTCTCTTCTCCCCAGGTGTGAGTTCCTGAACACAACTGCTCTCATTGTTCACACTTCTGAGTGTTTAAATCACTCCCCTCTATTACAAGCTAAGGTTTTATGGTGCCATCAGGCAGGGGCATGTCTAGGAGGAAAAACTGGAAGCCGGATTTCAGCAATAAGAATTTTAATAAATAAGCAATTCAACAAAATAACCAACTTTGATGCTGAATAAAATTCAAACTAAATATAACTTATTTCGCACTGCTGCTGGGCTCACTGATCTGGAAACCCAACCAGTTTCATACTTGATATAAAAGACCTGGTCACATGAAAAGACTATTGATTTTCTCTGTGATTTTAGCTTTCAGAAAGGCCATCTGGGGAACATCTTGGATGATGATATTATTTCATTTTAATGGAGTTTTTTTTGTTTTTACTGTTCTTGTTCTTTTCATTCTAATCCTTAGGACTCAGTTCTTTCTTCTATTTACAAAGAAGGCAGTAACAAAATAGAAGAGTGATCAGACTATCACTATGTGACAGTCATGGGCAGCCTTGGAAATCTTTGTTCTCCCTGGTCTAATCGGATCAGCCAATATTTACTGAGATCTTTTGCTAAGAGCAGGATGTAAAGAATCACAATTTTATGTGCCCTTTCCTGAAACATCCACTTTAGTAAATGATCATGGACATACAAGGGGATATTTTTTACTTGCCAAATCAGTGATATGAGATCAGTAAACATTTAATTCTATGGATACACATGGACAGGATGCCAACCCCTAAATGTTGAGGGCAGGAACAGAAATGAGCTGTAATAGTGGAATTTTCATGTAAAGTGTTAGGGGGAAATCATGCTAAGCCAGGATTTTGAATATCTTAGATTAAAAACATGTATGTATTTTTGTGGCTATTTATGTGCAGTTTACTACTTACTGGTGGAGTTGTCTTGCTTAAGCAGTGCTGTCCTCTCAAGCCTCTGTGAAGGAACCAATGCAGGTTTTAGTTGTACACCTTATTAGTAGCATTTTTCTATGTGTATGAACTAAGATCAGTTTTGATTGACGGTGCACTTCCTTCATGGAAGCAATTTGGGAAGACATGCCTCCCTCTGCCTGGTAATTTCAGGAAAGCCATCCTGGTGAATGTAAGATTCTAAGCTGTACCTGAAAGAGGGGTATAAGGTAGTTAAATCTTTACACTTTAGTAAGATATTCTACACAGAGGGCAGCACATTCAAAAGGTAAGCTTTGCAATTTAGAGAACAGAGGAGCATCTTTCAAATGTAAAGCAAATATTGTACAATGGTTGATGATAAAGCTGAACAGGAAGCAGGAACTGATAATAAGAAATATCTTCTTAAATGCAAATGAGTTTAGATCTTAGTTTAAAGATACTGAACCCTCTGTACCAGAAGAGCACTGAAATCTGATTTAAATGTAAATTCTCATTATATATCAGAGCTGGATTTTTTCTCTTGCTTATCTAGGAACTTCAGAAGGCATTAAAAGGACCACTAATGGGTAAAAAGAAAGAACCAATCTAGAGCGAAAATTAAGTGTGTAGATGAATTTCATCTTAATAATTCCTAGAATTTAAGCAATAATTGCAGGAATTCTCTCATTTGGTTTATTTCTTCTGAAATTGAGGGCTGTGAAGCAGGTGTGAGAAGGAAAAGGGGGTGAAGTACAGGCAGAAATCCAAACCAAACTCCAAGTCAAAATCCAAGTCTTCCCTCTTGGAAATCAGTCCTTTATTTTGTTACTGCTTTCTCTACAAAACAGAAGAAGCAATCAGTCCTATAGACTAGAATGAAACACCTATAAATGATTCACTGAGATGCTTTTTTTTATCATGATTTAGAAGAGAAAATACCAAAATATTTTGATGATAAAAATAAAGGAAGTCATAATTAATGGGCCGTATTGGACAATTGGAAATTATTACTGGAAAATATCAGAAGATACACTAACAAACTTCTCTTATTTAAATAAAATTTAAGCTTTTCTGAGGAACTTTCTTAAAGAGCCTTCCCCTTTTAGGTTTCCAACATCTGTGATCTCAACACAAGAGCAAAGATTTTAGAGACAATCAAAATGTAAATAAATGAAGAAAACTGCATGAAACCTAAAAGTAAAAGCATGTGTGCTTCCTTCTAGGTGAATGAAAGAGAAAAAAGGACAGCAGCCACGAGGAGACCTAGGTTCCCTGTGGCCCACCAGACTCAGGTTTGACTCTATCAGTGACTTCTCCAGTGGATGTGGAGAACCGTGGTTCAGCTCACACAATGGGACTTCCCTTCTGCCATGGCCATGGTTTTCCTCTTTCTCCTCACTCTCTAATTTCCTTCCATTCTTCCTTAGTTTTTTGGGTTTTTTTTTAAATAGTATTTAAGATTCAGCTCCAGACTGATCATTGAACTAGGTCCTAGGAGGAAATATATATGCAAATTGCATTTTCTGTAATCTAAGAATCATCACACAGTGGAGGTAATCCATCAACTTAAAGAAGATGAATAAAAATCCCTAAAATGTAGATCTGCTGCTATACAATGAAACTCATCTGTGTGGGGTTTAATGCTCTAATATGAGATCCAAGAATTGCTCTCTCTCTTCTCATGGGCAAGCTGGGGGACATGCATGTTATTTTATTTAATGCTCACAGTGACTGTGTGAGATGTTGCTATACTTCCCATCCATACTCGAGAAAGCATGATGTTCGAGAGGGAGGATGCTGCTGAACAACACAAGCTCCTTAGGGTAGATACTTATTTTCCCATTTCCTCTACAAAACAGCATACTTTGGACATGAAAACCACACTCCAAATGTGTGTTTTCCTAAAGAATGACTTATAAAACCACATGCTTTAAGTGACATAGTATGAAAATACTGAGCTCCAGTTGAGGGACCTGCACAATATCGTTAGGACTGTCAATTAATGCAGACATTGTAGAAAACCACCCTGGAAGTCTCTGAAACATATAAAATGTATCTGCCACATAATTCTGCAATCTTACTTCTGGATGTTTAATGAATCAGTATGTCAATGAGGTATACGCTCCCATGTTTATTGAAGCCCAATTCACAATAATCAATAAATGAAAAACATTAAAGTGCCTATCAACTGATAAAAATAATGACAATGTGAATATATACATATATATCTATGAAACAGTATTTAGTCGTGAAAATTAGAAAATCCTGCATTTGCAACTTACCACATGAATGGAAATTGCTTTAATTAAAGTAAACCAGGAACAAAATAAATCTGCCACATGGTATCATCCACGTGTGTAATATAGTTTTAAGGTTAGTATCATAGAACTTTAGAGTAGACTAGGTGTTAGCACAGAGTAAAGACAGTAGTTGGAAAGGAGGGTTGCAGAAATATTGATCAATAATAGGAACCTGTATAGCAGACAGAAGTTGTGCTATGCTACAGATAGGTATAGATATGAATAATATGTGATGTTAGTGTACTATGTCTTTAAAAAGCCTGAAAATGATATTTAATGTTTTCACAAAATATGTAAATATATAAATATTTGAGTGTGATCTTATATAACATTGCACAATGCAAATATGTGTAAAAATATCATGTGTTGTCCAATTAGTATGCACAACATTTATTTTGATGTGCCAGAAAAATTAAATTAAAATATGGAATTAGCCTATCCATCTTTGTTGTACATTTGTTTAAACATTCTTTTAGGTCACAAAGATTTTCTAAAATTCACAGATAAGTTTATCACAGGCTGCTATATTCTTGAACTCTTATGTCTGTTGGGAAAATCTATTTCTTCACATTTAGATTTGGATAGTATTGTCGTTGACTACTGAAAGAGTTCAGCAAGAAAATGAGGCTATCTCATCTCAACTGTCTCCATCAAAGTACATCGTAATCTGCCCATTTTCATTCTTCAAACTCTCTCAGGGAAAGCAATCTGCTGAAAATGTCTCAATCTATATGATTTCCTCTGGCATTTCTCACTGATTTATTCTTCCCAACTTTGACCTCCGATATTTACTTTTTGACTTTCTGTATTTCTTCTCAAATTATATTATACTCAACAATATATCTTTTAATAACTTTTTATGAATCTAATTTCTTTGTATATGCTTTGGTCAATCTGTTGTTATCCTGAATTGCAAGTCTTTGAATACAAACAATGTTTTCAGCTTTGGCAATTTCCTAGGTTTTGTTCTTACTCTTCTAATAGTAGCCCTGTGTATTTGCCAGCATTTATCTGTATGTTTTCACATATTGGAATCCTCTACTGATGAATAAATATAATGGATTATTTCACATTGCGTCAAGTCTTTCTTGTTCTTGGTGCGATATACTCAGAGTACCTTTCCAAATATTTGTGCTGTTCAGCCTAGCTCCCAAGAGAAGGTGCCCTTTTATCAAGCATGAATGTCTCTTGCTTAACTGACTTTCTCTTGACTTTTTTTTAATTACTGGAGGCTTAGACAATAGTCACTAATGAGTGACATCATCATTATTTACAAATGTTTTTGATATATGTTTCACCTTCTCTACCATAGCTTTTTTCAATAATTACCTAGAGAGCAGTAGCCAGTTAAATAAAGGCTATGAGATCAAATGAAATCTGCACCTGTAACAAAACATGGCCTTTGAGGTATGCACAGGACCAGGCTATTGATAATTTTACATCATTTTCAAACCAAGTAGTAAGATTCACTTGATTTCAATGATCACTTTATGTATTTTTATGTGTATGAGTCATTTTCTTGCATGAATGTGTACCACCTGCAGCCAATGCCCAGGGAGGCCAAAAGAGGGTGTCATGTAACCTGGAACTGGAATTGTGTACTACCTCATGTCAAATATGTTAGAAAAGCAAGAGCTCCTAACCACTGAGCCATCTTTTCAGCCACCACAATCGATTTTTTTTATCAGAAGTTTCAAATTACTTGAACGAAAGTTAGATCAATGTTCCCTTTTTTTGATGAGTTAACACTTTTCATGTTTTCAAATTTTTACACTAGCTTTAATATATCAATATTCTAATAAGTTTGAAGAGTGATGTTATTATTGCCACCTATAATCTCATGGCTGCAAATACATAAAAAGTGGAAAGATTCTTTAAGACTTTTGCTCCTCTCACTGTGACATCATCCTTTTCCTTTCATGCTAAGCAAGGTTGCCACCACACATACATCCCAAGCAAATCGCCACCTGTATTTAATGCCCAATATTTTTGTTAATCTTTTTCTTTAGTGATCCAGATAGGAGTGTCTCTTTTCCTTCTTTTAAATCACATAGACTTATCAGAGAAAAAAATTGCACTAAATCCAATTAGTTTGGAATTATTTTCCTCCATCACTATTTTCCAAAGTGCAGAATATTCCTATAAAGTTGGAAAGGTTAGCATTTCTGTTCTCATTTTTTAAGATCAATAGAGCAAGATGAGGATTTAAGTGACTTGGGCCAAGCAAATCTATGAACCCCTGAGACATCAGCTGGTGCTGAGAATGGCAAATTGTGCCTCCCACAGAGCAGTGAACAGCTATACCAATGCAGGTCAAAAATGTGAAATGTAAATCAAAAGAGAGAACAGAAAGCCAGTGAAGCAGTTGACAGTTTTGCAGTGACCCAGACTCTAATGAGCAGAGAATGTCGATAAGATCATAGCAAGACAGTTGCCACTATCATTTTGATAATTGTGTCTTCCTGTCTAAAGAAAAACAGAGTCCTGAAACACAATAAGTCATACATGAAGAAGCATCTTAACGGATGAAAACTGTTCTCTTTCCCACCTAATGCTCCATTTACCTGGGAAATGAGGAGCTTTATCCTATTAAGCTCAAAAGGCACTGCAGCTATGCTTGAACGCTTTCCATAGTACTTCCCATGATCTCTATCCAGTTCTTTATTTAGGCTGCTATAGATGTGTATAAGAAACAGAAATACGACTTGTGTTTTTACTCACAGCACTTCATAGTACATAACAAATACTGTGCCATATCCTTTATGCTTTAATGAACTACTCCATTTGTGTTATTGTGACTATTAATTTTCTTTTCCATCTTGATTGGATTTAGAACCCCCTAGAAGAAGGTAAATCTATGCACATCTTTGAATGTATTTTTCTGGAGATTTAACTGAGACAGGAAGACCTACCCCAAATCCACTGGTCCATCTCTTTAGTCAGTCATCCCAGGCTGACTAAAATGAATAGTATGAAAAGTCAGGTAAGCATTCACATGTGAGCATCTCTCCCCCACCTGCTTATTGACTTTGAATGCAGTGTCTCACATTCCCAGGGTCATGACATTCCCGCCATGACAGTGTCATGAACACTTCCCCCTTAATTGATTTGCAAAGTTGCAATGTTATTTTTCTAAATATCTGTCAACTATACTTCTCCCCTAGAAATCATTTTACATTCTCCAATACCTATGATTTACACTTATTTATAATGACATCTAATACTATCCTCAATCTTGTACCATTCTTCACCAGTCTGCTCACTAGAGCACTCTTGGTACCCAAAAGTATCACCTGTACTCCAGGCCATGGAGATGTTCAGTGTACATAACTTCAATCAGAACGGAATAGAGATCCTTTAAGGTTGGTGTGATGGTTTTTCTCTTGCCCACCATCACCACTATCCTAACACTGTGTTTCTCTTGTCATGTGAAGTTGTTTCTTGACCTGTTTTCAGTTCCATTCTACATGGAGTTACTCTTCTCTTCAACACCATTTATGTTCTGTGTGTTCTGGCACACCCACAGGTCTTTGCCAGCCCCAACTTTCATATCTATTGTCTGAAGACATCAGGACTCAGAATGTGAACTTGCTTGTTCATTCCTGATATTTTGTTTTTGTTTTTGTTTTTTTAACATTTCCACACCTTTCCCCCTCATGTTTATTACATGCCTGAACTTCTCCCAGGCAGCCTGGTAACATTACTCATACTATATTTACTTCCTATTACTGATGTAACATCTTCTTAGAGGCATATATAGTGGTTTAAATAGCATAAGGGCTTTGTTTTGTTTTCTTTTTTACTATTTTTGTTCGTTTGGTTGGTTGGTTTGGTGTTTTCATTTACAGAAGACAGAACACTGGAAAAAATGTTAACTACTCCAAATTCAAGTTGTCAGCAAGGCTATGTTCCACAGATTATGAGGGAACCCATTTACTTACTTCCAGCTTTTAGAAGTTGCAAAACATTCCTCACCAATAAAAGATCCTTCTAGGAGGTGGAAAGATTGCAGGAGCCAGAGGGGATGGAGGACTCTACAGAAACAATGTCTTCCAGATACAACAGAACTGAAGCAAATGTGAATTCAAAGACTGTGGCAGCATGTACAGAGCCTGCAGATGTGTCCCAGCACTGAAAGACCAAAGTGGAAATGAGCTCCCATTCTTAACCAGGAAACTATCTGTAATTGACAATCATTCACAAACGAAAAATTAGTTTGGTTGAATGGAGTCTCCCTGGATTTATTAACCACACTTAAGGGTAGGCCAAATGGCTAACACAAGATGAATTCAATGGTATTTTTGTAGACCTTTTGTCTCTTATTAATTTGTTTGGGCATTTTTTTGATCATACTGGTTTTTGGTCATATATTATGGTTTCTGACTTTGTATTTTTATTGGTTGTTTTTGGTATGTGTTTCTTGTGTTTTATATTTTTAAAAAAATTCTGGATTGTTTTTGTTTGCCTATTTGCTGTGGGGGGGGATGTTGAGTGGGTAGAAAGAGTAGAAAGGATCTGGAGAGAAGATGGGGAAGGAGAAAATATAATCAGAATATATTGTCTGATAAATATTTTATTTCAATAAAAAAAATAACTAATTTCAGAGAGCAGCCTAGCTTTTTTGAATCCCTATTTCTACATCTGACCTTACTGTTTTACATTTGAACTCTTATATGATTCACTTGTCTGACCTAGACAATCTACATTAATCTACCTCATTGAAAATCCTCCAGTTAAGTACCCCTGGAGAGTCTCTTTACCCTATATTTGCATATTTTTATTTAATAGGCCATGGACTCCTTCAAAAGAGCACTAGTCTACCTACCATATGTGTTTATTATACATTTTCAAATCTTTTTTCTCTATGCTACTTATTTATTTTCCAGTATTTATTATGTTATTTAATAGATGGGGTTTCTAGGGTTCAAAACAGACTGATACTATGCTGTTTCATGTATAACTTTTGATGCTGGAGAACATGTTTTAATTATCTCTATTTCCCTTCATTCTGCAATGTATGGTGTATAGTAAACTCAACATAAAATTTGTTCTATTAATAAATTCCCTTGAGATGTAGCTGACTTTTTGCCTTTAATAAAAATGCCAAATTAAATATCTGTTTATATATAAAATAGAAATCCACTTCTAGAAGATACGCATGTTGGATGTATTAAATGATCTGTGTTGAGTACAAGGTATAAATTACCCAAAAAGATTTGGAAATCCTCTCCTGCAGTATCTCATGGGAGGACGTGCAGAGATGACCGGCCACACTAGTGGAAGCCCATGAACTGTGGACTAGTGGCTGTGGAGCCCCCATGGGACTGGACTAGGCCCTCTGGACATGGAAGACAGTTGTTTGGCTTGAACTGTTTCGGGGGCACCCAGGCAGGGAGATCGGGATCTGTTCCTGGTCTATGGGTAGGCTTCTGAAATCCGGTGCCTGTGGTGTGACACCTTGCACAGTCTTGGTACAGTGGGAAGGGGCTTGGACCTGCCTAGGCTCAATGTGCTGGGCTCTGCTGACTCCCCATGGGAGACCTCGATTTGGGGGATGTGGGGATATGGGGTGGCTTGGGAAAGAGGGCTGGGGGGTAGAAGGAGGGTGGGGTCTGTGGATAGCATGTGGAGTGAGTAGAAAATTTCTTAATAAAGAAAAATGAAAAAAAAAAAGATTTGGAAATCACTTACCATAGAAGGGCTAAGGCCTCCTTGTACTGTTCTAAATTTATTATGTATTTCTCAACTGCATTCTCATCTCTGCTATCCCTGATGCTGATTCCACTTCATCATTTTGTTTGTTTTGTTAACATTGTCCAGCTTGTTCATCACCAACCTTTGTTATTTAGATGGATGAACCTGGACAATATTATATCAAATGAGGTCACCCAGATCCAGAAAGACAAATGCCACATGTTCTCTCTCATCTGCAGTTCCTAACTCTAAATCTTCTGATAATGGTGTACCTGCTACCCATCTTAAAAGAAGGTTCTCTTCAGCAAATGGAGCAATCCCAGACAGCATATCTAGACAGAATGTAGAGATCAATGAGCTGTGGAGAGCCCAGCCGCAGTGGAAACATCTAAGGCTCAAGAAACATCTCAGAAGAGAGAGCATGAAGACTTTATTTGAATGCAGGCAAATAATCATACACACAAAAATAAATATTTTTAAAATGACTGTACCTCATTCTATACTTATTTCTATGTACATTGTCAAATATGAATAACTAGTTTTTCAGAGGTTCTCAGAAATACTATAAAAAATCTATTAGCATTTTGCTTTTTTTCATTTGTTGAGCTTGGATTTCAGAATTTGTACTTGAGGCTGAGAAGGAGATATTTCCTCATTGTTAGACATAACTGCTTTTAAAATGCACTACTGTTCACTACCAGTCTGTGTGTCTCCCTTCTAAGTTCAAGCCTCCTAAAATGTATTTCCTCTTTTCTCTGTCTTTTCAGCTTTTGATTATTTCCACAAGGGTGAATACAGGTCTCTTTACCCCACAGCCCAGTGGTTCTCAAACCTCCTAATGCTGCAAACTCTTAATACAGTTCCTCATGTTGTGGTGACCACAGCCATAACTCTCAGACATGAGTGAAACACCAGGCTTACACATAATGACAGAGAAAAGGGGGTGCACAAGACAGAAGCCTAAAAAACATTCAATAAAATTGTCATAGAAAAGATCCCAAATACTGGAAAGTAGTGGTCATCTTGTTACAAGAGGCTCTTAGAGCCTGAGAGATGATCTCAGAAAACTCTCTCCACACCATATCACACTTAAAACACTAAGTATAAAAAACAAAGAAATAATACAGAAAGCTATGAGTGAGAAGCACTATGGTACAGACATCTGAAAAATGGAAGAGGATGTTGTAGTTTTTAAAATTATACACCTAATAGAATTGTGTTACTTATACCAAGGGGACAATAAATATGTTTTGATACACAAGAGTTAATTGTATAATTTTAAGACATGTTTTTGGGGAAATATATTATACATATTATTCAAATTTCTTAATTTATGAGTTTTTAACAAAATCTCCATATCTGGAAAATGTTGTGTACAAACTACAAGTTCTCATTTATTTGTTTAAAATTAAAATATACACACTTTTTTTGACACAGTGTTTTTAACTGTCTATCTCTTTCTGACTCTGTTGTGGCAATATCTGAGATAACGAGCTGAATACAATGCAAATACACTGTACTATGAGATATATGTTTCAAAGAAGTAGAATTCTTGTGTTTTGGTTATGAGTGTCTGAATGTCTTAATGAGCATGTATGTGTGCCTGTGTTCATGCAGCTTTGTTCATGTGGTATGTGTTGGAATGCGGGAGCCAGAGACTGAAGTCAGGTGTCTTCCTCAATTTCTTTTTTTCTTTTTTTTTCTTTGAAATTCTCTTTTTTTGAATTTATTTTATTTTATTTTACAATATAATTCAACTTTACATATCAGCCATAGATTCCCCTGTTCTCCCCCCTCCCACCCCTCCCCCCGGCCCACCCCCCATTTCCATCTCCTCCAGGGCAAAGACTCCCCCGAGGATTGAGATCAACCTGGTGGACTCAGTCCAGGCAGGTCTAGTCCCCTCCTCCCAGGCTGAGCCAAGCATCTCTGCTAAGCCCCAGGTTTCAAAGAGCCAATTCATGCACTGAGCACAGGACCTGGTCCAACTGCCTGGATGCCTCCCAAACAGATCAAGCCAATCAGCTCTCTCACCCATTCAAGAGGGCCTGATCCAGTTGGGGGCCCCTCAGCCATTGGTTCACAGTTCATGTGTTTCCATTCCTTTGGCCACTTGTCCCTGTATTCCATCCATCCCTGGTCCCAACAACTCTTGATCTCATAAACCCTCCTCCTTCTCACCAATTGGACTCCTGGAGCTCCACCCGGGGCCTGACCATGGATATCTGCATCCAGTTCCCTGAGTCATTAGATGGGGTTTCTAGCACGACAATTAGGGTGTTTGGCCATCCTATCACCAGATTAGGTCAGTTCGGGCTGTTTTGCGACCATTGCCAGCAGTTTATTGTGGGGGCATCTTTGTGGATTTCTGTGGGCCTCTCTAGCACTTTACTTCTTCCTATTCTCATGTGGTCTTCATTTACCATGAACATTCCTTGTGTTCCCTCTCTGTTCTTGATCCAGTTGGGATCTCCCACTCCCCCAAGTTCTCTTTCCCTCGCCCCTCGCCCCTCATTACCCCCACTCATGTCCAGACTGTTCATGTAGATCTCATTCATTTCTCCGTCATTTGGGCATTGGGCAATCCCCGTGTCTTTCTTGGGGTCCTGTTTTCCAGGTAGCCTCCCTGGTGTTGTGAGTAGCCGTCTAGTCATCCTTGTTCCACAACTAGTATTCTCCCTTTACAATAGCCACAAATGATATAAAATACCTTGGGGTAACACTAACCAAGCAAGCGAAGGACCTATATGACAAGAACTTCAAGTCCCTGAAAAAAGAAATTGAAGAAGATGTCAGAAAATGGAAAGATCTCCCATGCTCATGGATAGGCAGGGCTAACATAGTAAAAATGGCAATTTTACCAAAAGCTATCTACAGATTCAATGCAATCCCCATCAAAATACCAACACAATTCTTCACAGACCTGGAAAGAATAATACTCAACTTCATATGGAAAAACAAAAAACCCAGGATAGCCAAAAGAATCCTGTACAATAAAACAACCTCTGGAGGCATCACGATCCCTGACTTCAAGCTCTACTATAGAGCTACAGTAATAAAAACAGCTTGGTACTGACACAAAAACCGTCATGTGGACCAATGGAATCGAATTGAAGACCCTGACATTAATCCGCACACCTATGAACATATAATTTTTGACAAAGAAGCCAAAAGCGTACAATGGAAAAAAGAAAGCATCTTCAACAAATTGTGCTGGCATAACTGGATATCAACGTGTAGAAGGCTGCAAATAGATCCATATCTATCACCATGCACAAAACTTAAGTCCAAGTGGATCAAAGACCTCAACATAAATCCAGCTACTCTGAACCTGCTAGAAGAGAAAGTAGGAAGCAGTCTTGAACGCATTGGCATAGGTGATCACTTCCTAAATATAACACCAGTAGCTCAGACACTGAGAGAAACAATCAATCAATGGGACCTCTTGAAACTGAAAAGCTTTTGTAGAGCAAAGGATACAGTCAACAAGGCAAAGTGACAGCCCACAGAATGGGAAAAGGTCTTCACCAACCCCACATCTGACAGAGGACTGATATCCAGAATATATAAGGAACTCAAGAAATTAAACATCAAAATTCCCAACAGTCCAATTAAGAAATGGGCTATAGAACTAAACAGAGAATTCTCAGCAGAGGAAACACAAATGGCTGAAAGGCATTTAAGGAATTGCTCAACATCCCTAATCATTAGGGAAATGCACATCAAAACAACTCTGAGATACCACCTTACGCCAGTCAGATTGGCTAAGATCAAAAACACTGAGGACACCTTGTGCTGGAGAGGATGTAGAGCTAGGGGAACTCTCCTCCACTGCTGGTGGGAATGCAAGCTTGTACAGCCACTTTGGAAATCAATATGGCGCTTTCTTAGAAAATTGGGAATCAATCTTCCCCAAGATCCAGCTATACCACTCTTGGGCATATACCCAAGAAATACTCAATCATACCACAAGGGCACTTGCTCAGCTATGTTCATATCAGCATTATTTGTAATAGCCAGAACCTGGAAACAACCTAGATGCCCTTCAACCGAAGAATGGATAAATAAACTGTGGTACATATACACAATGGAATACTACTCAGCAGAGAAAAACAATGACATCATGAGGTTTGCAGGCAAATGGATGGATCTAGAAAAAATCCTCCTGAGTGAGGTAACCCTGACTCAGAAAGACAAACATGGTATGTACCTCAATTTCTTTTCTATCATAATTTTTGACATGGGGCCTGTATCTGAATCTGGTGCTTACTGATTAGCTAGGCTAGCTGGTCAGAGAGCCCCAGGTATCATCAGGTATTTGCCAATTTTCCCAGCACTGGGAATTCATAAGTGTGATGTTGTACTCAGATTTTCACATAGGTGCTGGGGTTCAAACGTAAGTTTCATTCTTACAAGGTAGACATTTCACTGACAGAGCTTGCCCAAAGTAATTAGGTATTATTTTTAATATTAATAGTACTAAAATATTTTAATTGATTTCTTTGCACGGACAAAGCTTTTGAGAGTTAAGGAAGTCACCCTGTGTTATCCTGGCACTAACACAGAGGGATTTGTTCTTCAGTCTCTGACTGTAAAGTCATTTCCTTGACTTCTCTCTGACGGATTCAGTTTCAGTTTCTCTCTGTATTGCGGAGTGCAGAAATGCATAATAATATCAGCATTTCTCAAATTCAATAAATAATGATCAGATTTTACTTTTCTTTCTACTATGTCTTCCAAAATCTGTTTTTCTAACCAATTGCCCAAATCCAAAGCAATAACATAGAAATCATATAGCTTATTTTCATTATTACAGAAGAACATGGAAAGCAAAAATATATATACATCAAAGTGACTTACAAGTTTAACTTCTATATCTTTCAAATCCATTGATTAAGTTTTAATCTCAGCTCAATATATGGTTGTAAACTCCCTGATATTTCAATCATATCCATGAAATGGAGCATTCAGCTCAAAGCTTCCTGTAAAAGAATTGAAGTGCATCCAAGGGAAGGTAAATGCTGCTGTGTTTACTTTAAGCTTCTTCTTGTTAGACTACAAAGAGAGTTGGGTGATGGGATAGACATTGCAATCCACTGCCTGTCTGCTTTAAACTCAATGGTATACATTAAATTATATAACAAATGATATTATATTCATAGGAAGTAGGTCTCAACAATTAACATAGATACCTTTTTAAATTAGAATATGCCTCATCTCTGTTTTGAATTTCTTCTTCCTTCCCCTTCCTTCCTTCCTTCCTTCCTTCCTTCCTTCCTTCCTTCCTTCCTTCCTTTTTCTTTCTTTCTTTCTTTCTTTCTTTCTTTCTTTCTTTCTTTCTTTCTCTCTCTCTCTTTCTTTCTCTTTCTTTCTTTCTTTCTCTATCCCTTCCCTCTATCTATCCATCCTCCCTCCCTCCTCTCTTTTTCTTTCTTTCTTTCTTTCTTTCTTTCTTTCTTTCTTTCTTTCTTTCATTCATTCATTCTTTCCCTCTCTTTCTTTCTTTATTTCATTTCTTTATTTCTTTATCCCTTCCCTCCATCTATCCATTCTCCCTCCCTCCTCTTTTCCTTCATCCCTCTCTTCCTTCCTCCCTCCCTCCCTTCCTTCTCTCCCTGCCTTCCTTCTTTCCCTCCTTCCTTCTTTCCATCCATTTTAAATTCTTGTCTCCTCTCATCCCTTCTATGTTCCCTCCTAGTACCATCTTTCCCACCACCTCTTACTTTTCTATTTTCTTCTTTTCTCCCATCTTCCTTACATTGACAAAACGTTTCTAGCATATTGAAAGACAACATGCTAGGAGAATGCAACCAGGTACTGGGCAGGCTTTTATTAACTTTCCCAAACTGCTCTCAGGATGGGAAGACAATGCAGTCTAGGTGAGAAGTGCAGAAGTGAGCTTTATAGTGGGTAGGATAAGGGCAACCTTGAGGCTATCTGGTCAGGTCCCAATTGGCTGAGGACAGAGTATTTCCAAATAAAGGCCAGGAGCATAGTTGTGCAAAGTTCTCAATTCAAAAGACAATAGGTTCTATCTTCCAGGGATAGGTGGATCTTCCAGAGGAATGGATACTCATGTCTTGTAAGCAGCTCATGAGTGGACTGAGACAAAATGGCACCTTTGATGCTAAACCCTATCAGATATCAGGGTATAAGTGAGAGATGAAGTCAGATAAAGGATGGAAATCTTATCAGTGTTAGGAAGTGTCTTTGTCAGTGTTCTACTGCTGTTAAGAGACACCATGAAATGGCAACTCTTATGTGGTTTGCTTATAGTGTACAGTTTTAAAAGATTAGTTCATTATCATCATGGTGGTAAGTATGGCAGCAAGTAGGCAGACATGGTGCTGCAGAAGTAGCTGGAAGTTCTACATTGGAATCTGCAGGCAGTAGGAAAGCAAAAGCAAAAGACTTGGCTTGGTCTTATGAAACATCAAATAGCACCACTCCTTGGTGACCCAGCGTTCAAATCTGTGAGCCTGTGGTGGCCATTCTCCTTTGAACTATTACAGGAAGAGTGTCAGTCTTTCCATGGGCATACCAGATGAGAACAGAAATATCTTGCATAGTATCAGCCAGTATCAAGTAACTCTCAAGGATCATTGGCTCCAAAGCCAGTGCAAAGATGAGCACTATGGGAGGATACCTGAAAAGGAGGGGTGGAGAATTTATTTATATTAAGGAACATTATAAAAATAAAAATCTACTTCAACAAGAAAAAGTTGAGAACGGGAAGTATTTGGCAGTTACTGGGGAAGTCAGGTGTAAGGACCTTGAATGGCGTTTTGGGACAAGGTTGTGAGTATGAGCTCCCTGTCATTTTCTGTCTGCATGTTCTAAATTCAGCATATCTTGGTAAGTGACCAGTTTCATAGATATAAAATCCAGTAAGAGAGAGGGCATGCCTACAAGCTTTGCCTCAGGCTCTAGCCACCCAATCATTCTAGTTTCTGTCTTAGTACTTCAGGGTTACCTTAACAAACAAACATACTCTGCTCCAAGTATTACAGAAACAAAAGAAACATTTCTCAAACTCCTTAAGGAAACAATTTCAGCATCAAAGATCTTGAAAGGCCTCAATCTTGTAGCAAGCTCCTCTGGCAATATTCACTTGGCAGAGGGTTCCATGAGGCTCTCTTGTGTCTCCTTCATAACATCACTATGTCAGCCAGGATGCTTCACTCTCAGAATCTAATTTCCTTCTCCAGAGGCCTGACCTCTTAATTTTATCACCCTGGAATTATAAATCCAACACACATTTTGCAGGACACAAATGTTCATATCCTGGCAGGTCTTTTAAACACTGCTCAAATGGACCCTTGAGAAGTTTGCAATATCAACTAGACTGTAGCTTCTAACTGACTGCTTTGTTGGTTATCATCTAGAGGACAATTCATTTCATCCTCATGAATTCTATTTGCTCTGAAAACCACTGACAGCTCAGTTTGTAAAAGAGCTGCAAGTTTGTCTCTCTGGTTTGCTTGAACTCTGTACTCTTAAATTCTGTAGTTATTTAAAGGGAGAAATTATCTTCAACAAATACTAAAATTAATAATTCTGAGAAAATAATGTGGGACTATTAATCTTACATTTCAGTATTAGCAATATCATGTGTTCCACCTTGGCACACATCAATTGACTAGTCTTCTAGAACAGGCGCGGTAGCATTTGTATGTGTTTACCCATTCTCATTCTGCCACTCTTCTTTTCTTCAATGCTTGAAGTCATTGTACCTACTTTATTTTATTTCCTGGTATCCAGGGTACTACTGACTGTAAAGGCAAAATACCCATGTAACATACATACAACTCTGAGCAGTTACTTAAGATGCAGCAGAAAAGGGAGAATGTAATCAAATGGATCACCTAAAAGTTACATAAACTAGTGTTTAGTGGCCTCTGGGACAAGAAAGAGCTTTAAACTTAATTGGGGCTACTGATTAGTTCTGATAACTTGTTCTTTAAATGTATGGACTTCAAAATGAAGGTAATGTAACTCAGAGTGTTGAACCTTAGATAGATTTTAAATAATAAAATATTAATAGTATTTAGTGCTTGCATCCTATAATCTTGAAAATTAAGATGAGTAATATTTCCTTGTAGCGCATCATTGTCTCTAAGTCTGGGAAACAATGGTTAGTGAGAGCTCAGCTATTTCCTGTAAGTACCCCCTGGAAAATTGGAGTATTCAGAAGACTTAAGACTGTGGTCTGGCTCCCTAGTTATTTGTCTTCTGTTTTTTACCCCAATATGTAGAAACCTAGATCCCCCATGCATCACTGATCTTCTTCTTGATCTAATCAAGATTCTACCATTCAGAAAGAGACACCAGGATCTTCAGGAGCCAGCAGATGTTGCATTTTTGCATCGTCTTGCTGTCTACATTGTACCCATAGGAGACAGTGCAGAGTGAATCACGTCTCACCACCAATGTTCTACAGCTGGCTGAAGGATGGCATTGCACACACTTTATGTTTGCTTTGTTGTCTGTGCAATAAAAAGTACAAGAAACCTGCTTTTCATTGGCTTCCAATGAGTTCTGTTAGACCTTTTACTAAACTTCCTGATATGGTTGTCAGAGTCCTTACCTGCCTACAACACCAGTGAGAAAGTCCTCTTTTCTAGGTGTCACCGTCCCCAAACTCTCAACTTTTGTTAATTCTGTCGACCCATCACCTTACCTGAGCTTCTAGCTTTGAAGAACCCATATCTTCTGTGGTCTAATTTCCATGCCTAAGGTCTGGTAGATAGTATCCCTAAATGTTTATCATTTTCATCAGCAGGAACTGCTCCTCAGTTCTGTGATTTTACTCATCTTACAAAGCCAGTCTCCATTTTTTAATTTGTTCTTTTCCCCATCTTCCAGCTCTACAGCACCTCCTTTGCTACCCTTGGGTGGGATGAAAGCTAATCTGTCAGAGTTTATCCTCTTCTTGCTATTTTTTCTTTTTTCCACAGAAGTGGGATAAACTAGTGTTTAGTAGTTTCTGGGACAAGAAAGAAAAATCACAGAAAAATTAGTTCTGGGACAAGGAGAAAAATCATAGAATTCCAGTGTAATTACTTCTGACTATCTCATTAGAAATAGATATTAAAGAAATTTCAGGGTTTTTTCTCAGTACATCTAATTTACCTAGAGGATGCCATACAGTTGATCTAAGGATTGATCACTGATCCACCACCATAAATTTCAAATCTCTATGGTAAGTCAGATGACACCAAGCACATATCACACTGGATAGTACCAAAACACCTTATTGCATGGTGAACAAAAAGAAGCAATATTTCCATTTGTTTTATTTTTTAAGAAATTGACACATTCTCAGAAAGACAACAAATTTCTAAACAAAGGATTGAGTGGAGGTAATTCATTGACCATTAGATCATAGCAACAATAACAAAATTAAGCCAGTGGATTCAATCCATATCTCTACCCTTAATTTAAATCTCAACTTACTCCATCATATTTAGCCCTTTGACTTATTTAAGAGATATATTTAGCTTCTACTCTGCTGAGAGGGTCATCTGTTATTTTTAACCTTATAATCCCATGCTTATCCCAAAAGTTAAAGACTTTTAAAATTGACATTTCAGAATGAAAGTCACCTTTCCTCTCCCTATTGGGTATACAATCATTTCTAATATTTTGTTCTGTCAGAGTATTGGAAATTGAAAATGTTTCCTCTTCATAGGAGGTTGTGATTTGAGATAGATTTTACATTTCCAAATGTATCCCAAGGTAATTACATGCTAAATAGCCTGAGTGGTATTCAGCCAGATTTTAGCATGCATAACACAGTAGGCAATGATGCTAATCCTCCTTGGATCTTCTCTAGGAAAGCATTAGGTAAAGCATATGGGAAAAGTACTTCTTAAACTTTCTCCCCTTTAAGTGTAAATTGTTATGGTTTAGGCCTATAAAATAATACAATATTCAAACTTTTGGAACTCAATTTAAATGTAATGAGTAATATGTAATTATCTGCTACTTCCTATGTTGAATTGAAATAAAGCCAGAAGTTATATACTCTTGAGAAAAAAATTGCTAAACGCAGCTTCTATGTTCTGATAAGACCTTTGCTCTTGAAATATTAGCTCACAGTATGAATTTCTTACAACTTTTGGCCTATTCTATAGTAACCAGATTTTTTTAAATGCTAAATTAGTTTTCAAATTCAACATTACATCTCAGTCAGAGTTCAACAGTGGTTATGATATAAAAAATGATTCTTTGGAAATATGCAGAAAATTGAAGCTAAGTTTGGCGTCTTTTCCATAATTTGTGATTTCTCTTTCTGTAATTAGCCAATCTGATAAATTTATAGAGTAGAATCATGTACTTAGCAACTATTTTATTCATTTATCACAACAGCCTAGAGCCAAAGCCATTTCATGTAGTGGAAAAATGGTGAATGGTCTTCAGAGAACTGTAGATGTAACCAACCGTCTTATTAAACAAGAAACACAGAGTCAATGTAAAGATAAAAGCCCAAGAGGTCAGAGCTAAGAGCCTTACCCTTCCTGCCTCAGTGATCCTCTTCAGCCAAGAGAGACCTATTTCCTGTGTGTTTGTCTTTATATAGACTTTCTGTTCTGCCTTCTCATTGGCTATAAACCCAACCACATGACCGCCTCATCACTGCCTGTCTGTACAGACCTCCAGGTCTTCTATGGTTGGTATTGAGATTAAAGGCGTGTGTCTCCAATGCTGGCTGTATCCTTGACCATACAGAGATCTACCTAGCTCTGCCTACCAAGTGCTGGGATTAAAGGCATGTGCCACAAATGCCCAGCTCTGCTATGGCTTGCTATTAGCTCTGACCCCCAGGCAACTTTATTTATTAACATACAAATAAAATCACATTTCAGTACAAATAAAATATCACCATAGAGAACCCTTGTTTAATCTTCAAGAAAATCACACTTTAGTTATGAGAGTTGTGCACCTGAAAGTAAATTCAATAGTGTGTATTCTGAATCCTTTCTCTGTTACATTGCTTATAGGAATAAAGTAAAACATTTCTTCACTGTGTCCATGTGTGTATGAATGTGTGTGGACATGATAACCTGTAAGGACACAGAAGAAATAACCTAGTGAATTTAAACAGTTTAGGAAGATGGCAGAAACACAAAATAAGATAAGTCCCTGCCTGGGAAAAGTTACAGGAGACACAGAATATCTGTAGAAAGGGGTGGAAAGACAGGCTTGACTGTGGACAGCTAGTACCAAGAAAACTGGACCCTGATCTGTGTAGAGGGACGATTTCAAAAGTGTAATGGTGACATGGAGTTTAGCGACATCTTATATAAGCCACAATGTTCTTTATTTATCAAGTAATAATATCACACTAGCTCTATTTATTAGTCATAAAAATCTACCACCTGTCAAAACTTAAACAACTTAAAGTAGGTTTATCTGCAAATAAGTTGACTATCTGCTGAATACGTCTATGACTCTTTAATGAAGGTTAACACAATGTAGATCACACAATATAATATCATCCAATAAAATGTACACGTGAGATGAATGTGGCTCATTCTCAGCAGATAAATCAATTAGTAAATGGCTGCTTGTTAGTCAGGCTGCAAGATTCTACTGACCACCATGGCCTGACTCATTTCCTTCTCCTGTGGCTCCAGGCAAGTAAAACCAGACTAAGAGGACCACATTGATAAAGCCACCAGTCCAAGAACAAAAAAAAAATTGAAAGATTCAACAACAATGGAAAGGGAGATGTTTAAACAGATGATCACTTAATAAATCATAGATATTTGTTCAAAACAATCATCAAGCATTGCATGTGAGAACTTGGTGAATCATAAGACAACTACACCAAAGAGAAAAATCTTAGCAAAGACGGCTGCCTACATGATTCTCTCTGTAGGAAATGTTGAACTGACCTGCAGCACTGGTTCTCAGCCAGAAGCAGGTGTCTTCTGCAGGCTCCACTTAGCACTGTCTACCCTGAGACGTGGAGGTTTTATTGACTGCAGAGATCATAGAAGAGATCTGTTGGCATCCGGTATAAAAATCCTTACACTGTACAGAACAGCACTACATCTGCAGTGAGCTATGACTCAAATGTCAATACTGCCAGAGCTGGGAATGGAGAACCCCAATGATTGTATCTTATGATATTTGGCAAGAAGGGAACTTTGGTAAGGTCACTAAATTAGCATATGATTTTATTATGTTGGTGGTTACATGGTCTTTAGACACTTGTTCAAATACAATTGTGCCCTTGCCACAGATGCACCATTGATTGATTGTAAACGTGAAAAGCACAAGCAATTTCACTTCCGTTGTCAGACCCACTGCTAATTTCTGGTTCTTGCCTCTTCCTCATCTCCTGACAAGCTCAGGAGAAGCATCG
The DNA here is from genome assembly GCA_902168325.1 of Peromyscus nudipes. Classification (NCBI taxonomy): domain Eukaryota; kingdom Metazoa; phylum Chordata; class Mammalia; order Rodentia; family Cricetidae; genus Peromyscus; species Peromyscus nudipes. The sequence goes on from CABHPH010133416.1 coordinate 27,494, forward strand.
GTTCCTCACACTGTCCTCTTCTGACATCCCGAGCAATGTACATGCTTGGTTCTCACAGTCTTAGAACACAGTCTTTAGCACTAAATTGGTAAAGAACAAAACTAAAAGTAGGGGGAAATTGTAGCCAAAATTCTAAACAGTCTTAGTAAATAAGAAACATAGAGCCAAATACAGAGGTAATAGCCAAAGAGATCAGAGAGCCATGACTACCTTATCTTACCACCTCACTGCCATCATTTCCCCAGAGACAGTTTCTTCCTGTCTGACTTGTCTTTTTATTGCCTTTCTGTTCTGCCTTCTCATTGGCTCTAAACCCAACCACATGACTTCCTTGTCACTGCCTGTCTGTACAGACCTCCAGGTCTCTATGGTTGGTACTGGGATTAAAGGTTCGTGTCACCATGCTTGGCTGTGTCCTTGACCACATAGAGACTCTGCCTGCCATGTGATCGGATTAAGGGCGTGTGCTACAACTGCTTGACTTTGCTTATGGCTCGGATTATGGTGATATTTTATTTGTGTTGAAATGTGATTTTATTTTTATGTTAATACATAAAGTTGCCTGGAGATCAGAGTTATAAGCGAGCCATTTAGCAGAACCCATAGGAAGGTGACCACTGAACTTTGCAAGGCAAGATGGTCCTTCAGGTTTCTGCTTCACAGAGGAAACTGCCAGACATTCTGCAGGACACAGAGAGAAGCAACTGAGAGACTCTGGGCCTATAGGCTGAAGAATGGATGCCCCAACATTGCAGAAGAGTTTTGGGTGACTGTCCAGGCAGCCAACTGTCTCTGTCATTCTAGATTTTTGGAAGTTGCTTACAATGCTCTTCCTGTTTACTTAGATAATATTGTATCCTTCTGAGGGCTTTGATGTAGCTGAAGACTAGATAGTTATAATTTTCCTTGGTTATAATAAAAGGTAAATTAGATATAAAACTTCAGACTCACAAATATAGGATAGATAGAATATTTTCTTTAATTCTTCCAAATAGACTAGATATTATAACTGTGATTCTTGCTTGATAATGCTTTGTTATATGTAATTTACTGTGTTAAACCCTTCCTTTTTGATTAGACAGAAAAGGGGAGGTGCTGTGGAATGTTCTGTATGCTGTGAATATATGTAGCTCTGATTGGTTGATAAATAACATGCTCATTGGCCAGTAGCCAGGCAGGAAGCATAGTCAAGGTGAACAGACAAGGAGAATTCTGAGAAGAGGAAGGCTGAGTCAGGAGACGCCAGCCTGCCATCCAGGGAGCAGCATGTAACAGCACACAGGTAAAGCCACAGAACACGTGGTGACAGATAGATTAACAGAAATGGACTGAGTTTAAGGGTAAGAACTAGTCAGTGGTTAGCCTGAGCTAATAGCTGAACAGTTTTAATTAATATAATCGTCTGAATGATTATTTTATAAGTGGCTGCAGGATCTTTTGGGCTGGGCAGGACCAGAGAAAACTTCAGCTACAGAAGACGACTTGATAGTCTCCTTAGACAAATGGAGACACAGCTTAAAATTAACCCATATACCCTGATTAACTGCTTCCATGGTCATACCTTTAATGTCTGAATATTTTCTGCCACAACTCCACGTTGTAAGAAAATAAACCTAGCTATATTCAGTAAGTTTCTATTGAGTTTTCACTGTATATTCAGTACAGAGAAAACATTATGCAGCATTATTCTCTAGTTGTATCAACTCCACAACAAACAGTCATTTACTTTGATCCAGAAATTAGTTTCATCCTACATATGCTACTGGCTGGTTTCCAAACTCTCAGAATTATTGATCTTAGGTGAACTTGATGTCTCCATGGACAGTGGGCATGTAGCTGTGTATTTTAAATGACTTTTACAAATCATGATATGAAAACTACCTAAGATTATAGTCCAATACTTTGGATACAAAGCATAGACCCATGTTCAATGATGTACATTGCACAATAATATAAACGAACACAGTTTAAGTAGTCTAAACAGTTTAGAATATAAATAAAATAGAAAGAGCTTACTAAATAAAACATGTCACATGTACTACATTTTAAAAACTCTCAATAATGACACATAAGACCAAACTATGTTTCCACATTTCATTCAGTCAAAGGGCAAACAGGATTGAAATGAATGGTTTTTAACACTGATCTCATTATTTTGTTGACAAGTAGTAAATTTACATGTGTAATAAACTAAAGCAATTCCACAAGTATTAAGCATTGGCTCAAAATTATAGTCTTCAGTATATTTTCACACAAATATATAACTATCACAGAAACATATACGAAAACACTATAATATTATTTCAAAGCATTAAAGTGCTTCCTCTTACATGAATGTTTCCATTGTTCAAACCTTTCCTTCACTCAAAAGCCAACTTCCACCACATCAACGGTGTCATTTTAAACAAACTTTTAAATAATTTAAATTTGTTTGCTAAAGGAAAATATGATGTGTTGAGGCAGAATCCATCAGAAAACACTAAGTTCATGAAATCATTGTATTTTTTATCAATCCAGTTTTTACACAGTTACAGGTCTTTCTAAATGTTCATATGAGTCTAACATACAACCAAAGGGAATTATAGAAGAATACTGCAGGTGGAATTTTCTGGAAAAGATATTACAGGAGTATGTGATATAGAAGCAGCAGCAGCTAAGCATCCAATTAGGAAATATCTGTTTCACTGAAAGAAAATAACCATGGCACATCATATAGGCAGAAGAACATTGGGTAAAATTATAGCTATTAGACAGGTCCAGCTTTGCTGTGCATTGCAGTCAGCTGTGGTTATTATTAGAGCTAAGAACTTGTAAATATGTTCTTGAGAATTCTGTCTCAGAGTATTTATGTTGAATCTCTTTGCCTAACACCCTTCTCATTGGCTCCAGAAGGTTCCTCTCATGAAGCTTGTTATTGATAATGATTATAAGAAAACTAAATAACTAATCACATATCAAATCCAGTCAGATCACTTCATCTTATAAATATATTAGCTCATTACACTGTATGCCATAAGTATATATTATACTATCTTAGGTCTAATAAAAATAATAAAAATTCATCTAAGCAACATGACAAAATAAAGAAGCACTCCAAAATTAAACAATGAGAAATTCTACCAAACTTAAGAAAGGTGAGTTGTGACAAGAGCTACAGAGATAACATAGGCTCATGACAAAATGATGATGATAATAATAACAATTATAGTAAGCAAAACATGTAGAGGAGTCTCAAGAAAATGTCTCCAACAAGAAGCAGAATTCAGTCCTGAGTAGTGCCAAGACAGAACGTTAGAGAGAAATATGCAATTAATTTTGTTCAACATTTAGGAGCATAAATTTAAAAACTATACGAGGAAGAGGAGAAAATGTTTGAACTGGTATTTTGAGAAAGTATTGAGACAATTGGTAAGAAAAGAGGTACTTAAAAAATTTAGTGTGCTATTTGTATTTATTCCAATCAAGGGTCAAGTACTAAGACATTGCGTGCATTTTGATAGTCTTGATAATGCAGGGAAGAGACCTTACTCATCACCTCGGATATACAATTTAATGGAGCCTATTAAATAACCATGTCTTCACTTAAATATTTACGGGATATTACATAATCAAGAAGGTAAAATAAATTCAAGAAAACAGTACATTTAAAAGATGCTTTTAAAACCATGCTGCTAGGAAATCATATGGAAAGTTACACTATGCCACATCAGTAAGAAGGCAATCGGTTCTGCTGCCAAGCTGTGGTGAGGTGTCTTCTGGTACTAAAGGACAAGTGCAATTGTGCTAAAGGAAAAGGAAACTAGAAGACAAGAAACTGTTAAAAATTTTTAGTAAATTTTATCATGACTGATTTTTTCCCCCATAAAAGTTATCAAAATAATTTGTCAAGTTAAGACACAACAAGAATATTCAAGTCCTGGGGTGGTATATGTGTAAAACAACATTACAAAGCCCATAAAATAGTTAAGATTTTCCCCCAAACAAATCATATAGATATTACAGTGATGAGATTTTTATTTCTATTGTTAAGACACATTCAAGTAAGAAAGGATTGTCAAGAGAATAAGCTTTGGCTTTTTGTAGTAATCACACATTTTGATTATGTGCTGGATGTGATGGCAGAGAACTGCAGACAGCTTGGTCAGCTACTCTCCTGTTCCTTCAAACAAATGATTCTGTCTTATATTATATTCTTACTCCTTCATTACTGATCTTAAGTGGCATTCGATACCAACTGATAAGCCATAACATACGAATTCATTGAATGATTATCTCCTTTTGTAAAAACTTTATTTTTTAATTATCTTTATTTTTGTGATTATAATATTACATTTTCTCCTGAATTTAAACATAAGAAATACATTTCTGTTTGTGAACCAAGGTGAACTTCCCAATCCAACTGAAGTATTCCTAGGAGAATCAACCTAAAAGGAGCACCTGTGAAGCCAAAGGTTCAATACTTAGTCCAGTTTCTTGTAGGACTGATGTTCTTTCTGTTGTCCTTGTTTTTCACATGCATATGTTTTCTTTTCCTGAAACTGTATTACTGATACATAAAACAGGACATTAAAATTTTTTAGTCTGTATTATTTTGTAGCTACCACCCAGAGTTTAAAAATGTTATAATTATAATCTCAAAAATAAAAAAAAAGAAATGCTGATATTATGAGACATTTTTCTTAATTGAAATAGAGCCACATGACATGATATTAATTGACGAATTCCTTTAATAATTATTATTTTCAAGAAAATGACTTTAGCCATCCCATCAGTATGTTTAAAGATTACCAGCCAAGTGTAATAATGCATAGCATGCCTGCAAGCCTACTCAGGAGCTACAGACTGGAGGATGAGGAGTTCATTCATGTCTTCAGCTATAGGCAAGTTCAAAGTCAGCCAGGGATACATGAAAAAAGCAAGTAAATAAATAACCAGCAAAGAATGTCTCACATGTGAGTTTATTTCATGCTTTTGCATTGGGTTTTTGTAGTCCAAAGACAGGGAACAAATCACAATGTTTATTTAATGATATTCAGAAAATAAGTAGAAATTAAAAATAAAAGCAAAACCCACCAAAAAAGTATAATTTTTATCATTAAAAAAATGTTAGGGCCTGGTGGTGGTGGTGGTGAATTCTTTAATCTCAGCACTGAGGCATAGGCAGGCAGATCTCTGAGTTCAAGACCAGCCTGGTCTACAGAGTTCAGTACAGTCAGAGCTATACAGAGAAACCCTGCCTTGAAAAACCAAAACAACAACATAAATATGTTAGGATTTTATTAATGTGTTAAAAAGACAAAATGATAACTTCATTATCTTTAAGAATAAAAAGTTTGTGTGAGAAAAAGACCACCAGTTGCTCCCCTATCTGAAATGATGATGAGTTGATAAATGTAAGTTGTATAAAACTGTTATCAAGAAATGACTTACTTGAAGTACAACTATGCAGACTACCAGTAAGATTAAGATCATGTATATAGAAAACAATTTCAGTACATTTTCAGAGACTTCTTCACACATATAAATATACTTACTTAATTTCTATCAAGAAACCCTATCTTTGCCCACCCCCCAACACACACACAGACACACTGGTAGTTCTGTGATGCCTAACCATCATTGCTAGTTTAATCAAATTTATAATGTCCTAGAAGACATACCTCTGGGTATATCTTTGAGAGAGTTTTTCCAGAAGGTTTATGTGAAAAGGGCTAAGCTCCGTGGATAAATAAAAACAGTAGAGCAGGAATCAAGTTGTGCACCAACGTACACCTTCTTCTGCTTCCTAAGTGTGGTTCAACTGCCTCATTCTCCTGCTAACTTGATTCCCATGTCATTATGCACCCTATCCATTCAACTGTGGACAAAAATAAACTTTCCTCCATTGTCTTTATCAAGTACTTTGGCACAATAATGAGATAAGTAACTGGGATAGGTGCTTTCTATACTACCTTATTCAGAGAAAGTTGTTTGTAACAATAGAATCAAGAGACCTACAAGGTATCTGAACTCATAGCCCTTGAAACATTTGTGTGCAGAAAAATGAGCTAGCCACTTTAATCTAACCACATAATATTTGAGGAGAAAAAAGTCAGAAATCTAAGATTTTGTATATGATTTTTGAGGAAAAAAAGTAAACATAATAATTGAATCATCCTTCTTTTGAGAATTTATGAGAATTTTTACAATTCTACAGAGGAGAGATGTACTGATTCTTCTGTAGATAATACCTCAGTATCTTTTAGAAAGATATGAAGGTTTAGTTTAAAAAAAGGACCAAGGTTTACAGAAAGGCTGCCCTAACTTTCTTATCCTAAATGCCCTCCAGTGATTCTTTGTATAAGCCAATAGCCACCATGGAAACCATTTTTATATAATTGCTTAACCTGGTCAGCAGTACAGCCACTTTTCAAGTCTGAGATTTTTTTAGAATAGCATTTACAAAAAAAGAATTCTTTAGCAAAAGATAAGCATTTTCCAGAACAAAAGATTTTCCTTGAAGCCTTACTGTTTAGTGCAAAAAGCCAAAGATAAATCTGATATTCCCCTACTGTGGAAGAAGTAAAAGATGGTAGTCTATTTTTCTGGGCATAGAAATTGGATTAAATAACCCATACATCTTCTGCTTACATAGGGAGAAATCCATGGAGTGCAGAGGCATTTGCTTTCTGTGGGGCTTTAAGTACCAAATTCAATTCAGAGAAGAAAATCTTGAGCACAAAGGAGACTTTAGAGTATAATAATGCTCAGAAATGGTAAAACCACATTCTCAACCAAATGAAATGAGTGCTACACACTAGAGGGAGTTGAGATAGAAAACTAGAGCTGACAATTTATTTACCAAGGGAATGAGTAGATAATACAACAATTTATTTCCACTTGTAACTCCAGCATTTTTTAGACACAATAGAGAGAAGACATTCTCATAATTTTTAAGGTGGCTTCTGGAGGAAAGAGTATGATGTAGCATAGGTGTCTTTCATAAATGTCAAGTAGATACATTAAGGCATGCTTAGAAGTCATTATTAGAGCATGAATATTGAGTGTCCTTTTGAGAATGACTATTTTCTCTCAAAATGGAGGGTTTTCCCTTCTGTTCAGAAAGAGAGGCACATAAAGGGAAGGCTAGCCAAGGTACTTCTTGCCGTTAATCTCACTAGGTGCCAGTTAGCCGATTAGGGCTTCTCTCATTTTCTTTGCGTTCTCTTGAACAGAGCCAAGTGGCAGATCATGAACCTTCTGTTTGTAACAGGCTTTTGATGCCAGGCTCCCCTGTTCAGTATTCCAGATTCCTGATTAGTCTTGTCATTCAGCTCTTCTACCTCAAGTGTCATTGAGAAAACATCCAGAATTCAGTGTAGGGTTGTAGTAGAGTGCTCATCTTTTTCCCTGTCTGAATTGTGCTGATGCTGCTAGCATGCCTCCTCTGACTTATCTCTAGTTCTCAACTTTGATGCCAAAGGACATAGGGCAACAACTTTTTTGTGTGTTATAAATTCCAAAGGGGAAAATTTTTACCCCATTTTCCCAGACCTGCTTCTAATTTTCAACTCTTTGGATTTATCTATGCATTTATTAACGTGTATTTTCATATGGAAAAGATAGAGGGTAAATCATATTTTTTCACTGTTTCAGAGTGCTGGTACCTTATGTGTATATCCATGTAATTACTGAAGTAGAACAGATGATGACATTTAGCTCTTTTACTTCCAAATTAGGACTTAAATGGGATACTGAAAAAGAAGGTTATCTTATAGCTTAGAAACTCTGCCTTTTCTAGAACATGACTTCTTCCATTCTTGCTGTCAGTGAAAATATTCTTAACATAGTAATGGACATAAGCCAACTAGTTGAGCTCTTCTTTAGTAATCAAGTACCTTCCAGAAACTTGACAGAAACAGGAATAAAACACATGTAACACAGGGGCCAGTGGAAGGAGCACGAATCTTAAAGTCTGTGTGAAACTGATGTGTGATTCAGCTTCCTAAGCTGGATCCAGAAAGTACACCTGAGAATGTGAGGGTGAATACAAGAAATTACCTGTAAATAAAATGATAGAAGACTAAATTTATTGGTATTGCTTCAGAGTATTGTGTTTCTGAACAGCATTCTGTCACCTTTAGAATACTAAACTTCATCCAAATATGTCTATATCAATTAGAATGATACGTGTTTTTCTGTGATGACCAGAAGTCCAAACCTCAGTTGCCATAAGCAACAAAATGTAATGCCACCATGCTTACTGTGCGGGTGTGTATGAATTAAGGATTCAGAATAAGGCATGCTATTGCAGATTATCATGGAGATCAAAATACAACCACATGAAGATTCAAATGTAAAGAACTGGCTCATAATTAGGGAGGGGAATTATGCAACTGACTTAAAAAATACTCTTGTAATGTATATATGTGTATAGACAAGCAGATTCTAGAGTGTACATATGAATATCAAAAGGAGTTCATTCTAACATAGTTGACTCTCTCCTTCAGCCATGGGAGTTCTGGGGATTAAATTCAAGTCATCAGGCTTGTGTGGCAGGATCTTTGTCCACTGAGATTCCCTGGCTCTGGTGGGACTTTGAAATGTTTCCCGAGCCTATATAAGCTGGAAACAAGGAAATGAATTCGCATATAGAGCTTCTAGAAGGAATGAAACTCTGCTAACACCTTGAATTCAGTGCAGTGATGCTCACATCTGGTTTTTACTTTCTTTAAATGTGAAGGCACATTAGTGTTGTCTTAGTCACTATATCTATGATAATTTGTTACAGCAATTAGAGAAGTAAGAGAGTCACGTTTCCTGCCTTTTTGGATTGTGTGTCCTGAGTAATTATGGGCTAGCAAATAAACAACAAAGGAAAGAGGTATGAAAATATTGTAAAGTTCAACACAATAAAATACCAGTGATACATAAAAACAGTGCACATTCATATTTATGCTGTTTTTAGAGAGTATATGTATTAATTGGGTCCTGAATGTTGCCTGTGGGAGTTTCAGAATATACAAAATAGAATCAGCACTAAAGAAAAGGAAGAACATGTGCATTTAACACTATGTCAAGGCACATCAACAGCTGCACAAGACAGGAAAAAAATTAGTGTGAGGGAAAGGAGACAAGGGTGAGCAAGAAAAAGAACATCTTCTGTTAATGCTAGGAGAGTTTTCTATGTTCACTGCATACCTTCTATGTCTATAATGCAGGAGCCCACTTGTAGGGTACTGTTGTATCATACATAACTTGGTTTTAGAAACTTGACCGGAGCAACAAAGAAATGAATAAAGAAAAGACCCATAAACACACCTACAAAAAAGCTGGGATCATGTGGGATAAACTCACTCTGAGTACATCAACTACCCAACAACTATAACCTCATAGTGCTTATTTTGTGCAGCATTTGATGAGAGTTAGCTAGGAGGGGTGAGAGGTCTTTGTAGAGGAGCAGTTGTGGGCTATAAAACAACTGGAATTTCTGTTCATGGTCAACATTCCAGCAAGGACCAGAGCTTAACTAAAGGAAAGATTTGCCCATACCTATGAGTCTGAAGAATTAATACTTGTAAATAATACACATTCACTCTGGACTTCATCTTCTTCTTACACATTCACTCAGGGCTCCCTTGGATCCCCGAAGGGCACCAAGGGCAATCTTACAGGTGGACTGGTGATGAAGACTCATGCCAGTCTGAGGAAGGTACTGGATGTCAGTATAGATGATTCTGGTAAGGGTATACATCAGTCTTGATGTCCTATAGGTAATTTGTTAGGGGAGAACTCTATTTAATAGAGCTGTACTTAGAAAGATGGTGCTAATAGGAGGAAGTATAGTGTTAGTGTTCTACAAGGGATTGGCAGAGTAACTTCTGAGCATTAAGTCATTGTTTCCTGCCAAATGAACATCAAACTCTTTCCCTCTCTAATATTTAAAATATCATTTTTTCTAGAAGATTCCCAATCTTTTTTCAGATGCCTTGTTTGTGTGTGTGTGTGTGTGTGTGTGTGTGTGTGTGTTGTAATACCAGATCCCCAGATTGTATCACTCACTAGGCCTCTGAAGCTGAGATGCCCTACAATTATATAGTGCCATCCCCTGCTCTTGACCTATGATGGCCAACTGTGATGTTCACCTTTATTTTCTTCTTGCTTTATTGCAGCACTTACCCACAGGGTTGCCATTTCATGCTCTTGTGAAGTTTTGGACAGTTTAGAAATGCATTGGTCAATTCAACTGAACTAAAGCAATGTGTGTCTAGAATGTCATCAGAGTCAATGCAACTTTTGCTGCATCTTCACCCTGCTGGACTTGGATTGGTTAGTATCTCCTCCCCTGGCATGATTGACTCTCTCCCCTGAAAGACTTCTGAAAGGTACTGAAAGCAGAACTCTCCTGTAACCATCAAGGGAACACTTGATGTTCATGAGAAAAGATGTCAGATGTCTTGAAGTCTTTAACATTTTCTTTCACTAGTCATAAAATCAACACAAGATGACCTTGTTTGATGACGCATAGTGCTCACAAGAGTTTAAATATAGGGTGCTCTTTGGTTATTGGAAAGGAAGCATATGATGTCTCCCTCATGTGCTTTATTATGAATAGGGACATATGGGTTAGATTAAACATTTAGGTTCTATCAATTTCTTTTTTACAACCTCTTTTTCTTTTTCAAATTTCTACATCTTACAAAAAAATGTAAGATAAAGAGCTTTCAAAGTGGAACTCTGTCTTTAAGGGAGCAAAATTCCTAAAAAGATAATTTCACACACTTTCAGATAAATATCTTATTTACAATTCTTCTAAGGGATTCTATTCAGGACTTTAGTATCAGGTTGATGATATCTCTGAAAAATATTGGCATATATGGGGCCAACATAAACTCAGCATTGGAATTCTGAGATCATTCTCAGTACATGGAATAAAAGGGAGAACTCAACAGGTTTTTAGATGGTGTATAACGGCATGTCCCCAAAGAAAGGAGGAGAGAGGCTGAAGGCACACAGATTTGGTATTTTATATAAAGAAATAACCATTGTTACCCCCAAACCTCTGATTTTTATGTAATCTTTAGTTGATTTTCTAAGAGTCTTTTTTAATAGCTTTTGTGAAAAATATGGTGGTCCAGCCTAAACATACCAATAACACCAAGTAAGCAAATGTGCATGTAATAAAGGAAAGGGATTCAAAGATGAGCTTCTTGTTGGTCAATAAAGGAATGAAAGATTGTAGCTGCAATCACATAATGAAGCTATAATCATAGAATGTAGCTACAATCACAGAATGAAGTTATTTAGTAGTGTGATTCTGAAACATGCTATGTCCCCAATGACAGTTTTTGGCAACGTGACACAAAGCTACAGATACTTGGGGAAATTCTCAATTGAGGAACAGTCTTCACAAGATTGGTCTATGAAGATGTCTATGGGGCATTTTCTTTACTGATAATTGATGTGGTAGGGCCAATACCATTGTGAGCAGTCCCATCCCTGGGCAGGTGAACCTGATCTATGTGTGAAAGGTAGCTAAATATGACAGGGTAAGCAAGCCAATAAGCATTCCTCAGTGGTCTCTGCTTTGGTGCCAGCCTCAGGATTCTTGCTTTTAACTCCTGCCGTGGCTTCCCTTGGTGATGGACTATCATCTGTAAGATGTAATTAACCCTTTCTTCTTCAAGTTGTTTTTGGTCACATTGTTTATCACAGCAACAGAAGAAAAAAAAAAGACTCAACCTTCTCCATCACTTTCACAACATGAACTAAAAGCATTGAAATATGATGATTTACCTTCAAAACTACCCAAGTCATGTTTACCAACAATGCCTTTATGGACCAGTGTTGGTGCACACCTGTCTGTTACCTCATGAGTATGTGTGGAAACAGGTAAATGTTAAAATTCTTCAGCTATATCTTTGGGCTATTCGCATTCATTATATATTCAGGGGACTTCAGAACACTACTCAAAGTTCATTTTTTCCCCTATGAATGACTTTACCTAACCTAATTGAGAACAGGAACTGGGATAAAGAAGTACCTTCCTTTCTTCAAATGTTCTGGCCACATTTGTGAAAGCAGCAGTTGTGTGTTCTGCCCTTTTAGTGCAGTGTTGTTTATGACAAACTATTTTTTAAATGTCTCTATTAATCTAAAAGGACAACTGAAGTTTGAGTACTCATAAACCAATGTAAAAAAAGACATTTTTTTTTATGAAAGTACCTGAATGTTTTAAGATTTGGGGGCATTTTTTAAAGTTTATTTTCATCTTGTTCCCTGAACTTAAAAATGTGGCTTAGCTGAGCATGATGCCACATGCCTTTAATTCCAGCCTTCAGGAGGCAGAGGCAGGCAGAGCTATCTATGTTTGAGGACAAACTGGTCTAGATAGTCAGTTTCAAGACAGTCAAGGTTGCACAGGGAGACTCTGTCTTCAAAAAACAAACAATCATGAGGCTTATTAGTATCTTACCTGAGGCGGATTTTTTCCAAGGAAAGTGCAAAGTGATTTTCTTTAGCTTGCAGATGTTAATGTCCTACATCCCCAGAAAACCTGAGTCCTTCCTTCAGATGATATAACTTTCTTCACAAACTATCATCACTCTTGTTCTAGTTATTGAGATTCTTTCTCACTTTTTTACTTCAATATTATATCACTTCAGCTTAGTCAACAACACCGTAACTGTGTTTCTTGGTTGGGGTATTACTGATGAAATTTGAGATTTTAACTGATAGAAGTCCACAACATGGGTAAATATAATCTAGTAGACCCTAATAAATAGGACATTGAAGTTTCAAAGAGCCCAAAATTCTGTAGATAACAATGTGTTCTTAATCATCTAGTTTAAGTCTAATTTCAACCCAAAATTAGATGTTTACAGGTGAGGTTTATTTTCTAAGCATAGCTACTACTTCTTAAAATATGCCAGTTCATAATCATTTGAGTCAGGAGGACAACAAGCTCTTTGAAGGGAAAGATATTACTATCAAAATTCCAACTGAACAAACATTTAACCCTAAGTAGAATATTGAGGAAAATATTCTGAATATTCTCCAGACTCCTGCCCTGTGCTGCTCATAGTCTTCATAGGTTGTTCTTTAGTATGTATCATGACATTTTAATTTTCATTTCACTTCATTTGTATGCATGGGAGGTGCCACTGTTGGAAACACAAACAAAACTGAAGACAAAGATAACAGGATAATGTCAGAGTGAAGATCACAGCCTGACTTTGTCTCCCAGAGTCCTAAGGTGAAGCCAATGGGACCACGTGAAGTGAAGGTACCATGCTCAGGTTGATAACACTACTTAATTCTGGCTTTGCACAGCCATGATTTGGTATGATCATGTGGGCAACTAGGAAGAAACAAACTGCAGAGCACTTACCAGTGAGATTCTTGCTTCCCTAGGTTTTACTGATGGATGTCTGTCCTTTTCAGCATTGGTGTAATCCATGGTGTCATCACCAAGAATTTCAAGATGTTTCCATTCAAGTATCCATGTCTAACTAACAGCTATTGTAGGTACATTAAATGAATACTTTTGGAATATAATATGAATATAGCTGTTTACACTTTCTTGAGAAAGTAACTTATGATTAACTTTATTTCAGTAACATTTTATTAAATTTGATAATAATAATGATTTTAATTAGTGCAGTAGAAATAAAAGTTAAATATTTAATATACTATTATAAAATGCATATTGAGTTGAATCAGCTAAAGTTGTGACTCAAAAAATGAACGTTAAAGTTGTGTTTGACTCTTTTGCATGGTCTTGGAACTCTTTTCCTCCTATTGTCCATCCTTTTGCCTTGTCTTGTTGGATCTTGTCTTGTCCTATTGAGCTCTTGTCTCTTGGAGGCATGCTACTTTCTAAAGGGAAATGTAGGGGAAGTGGTTCTGGAAGAGAGGGGAGAGGGTGCAGTGAAGAGTGGTGGAAGAGAAAACTGATCAGGATGTATTGTATAAGAGAAGAATCTAATTTCAATTAAAAACAAGTTCATAATTTAAGACCACGTGTTAAATATACAAACCTACAATGAATGCATTTTGAAAATTGTGTAAGAGTATTAATTACTAACACACATAACCATTAACCAGCAAAGGCCAACAACCTGTCTAAAGATCTTTGCAATTTGGAGTCTGGTGTCTGAGAATGGATATAAAGAAGGAAGAAGCTGAGGGTGTTGCTCTCCCAGGTTTTTAGAACAAAGGGATTGTAGTAGTATAGTGTCCCCAAAATATTGTGTACCCTAATAAACTTATCTCGGGTCAGAGAACAGAAAAGCCACTAGATACTTAGGATAGGCAGTGGTAGCACACGCCTTTAATCCTAGCATTCCAGAGGCAGAAATCCATGTGTTCAAGGATACAGCCAAGCATGGTGACTCACACCTTTAATCCCAGAAAGCGAGCCTTTAATCCTAAGGAGTGGTGGTAGAAAGCAGAAAGGTATATAAGGCATGAGGAGCTGGTTAAGCTTCAGGCTTTTGAGTAGCAGTTCAGCTGAGAGCCATTGGGATGAGGACACAGAAGCTCCCAGTCTGAAGAAACAAGACCAGCTGAGAAGTTGGCCAGGTGAGGTTAGCTGTCGCTAGTTCTGCTTCTCTGACCATCCAGCATTCACCCCAATAACTGGCCACAGGCTTGATTTTATTAATAAGACTCTTTAAGATTCCTGCTACAATGAATACTTTAGGGTAAATGTTGAAGATAAATAAAGTAAATTAGAAATCATGGAGAAAACAAAATACAGCAATGAGCCTATAAGCCTTTCATTGTTTTGAAAGACATTATGTATGATGGAAGGAATCTGGAAAACAAATTGAAGGCTTTTTTCAAAATTCAGCTATTCTGTCACTGTGTGCATGACCAGATGTTCCCTGATGCAAACACAGTCCCTGAAAGACATATATATTTCCAGAAATGATCGGTGAACACAGAGACTGGGTGCTTAAATGTGGATACCTCAGATGGAGGTCCTGGCATTAGCAAACAATTACAAGTATCATATTCTTACTGCAGAACATAGGAGACACTGAGATCTGAGAATGAAATTAATTATACACAGGAATGAAGCCAGCACATGCATTGCAAATGTCAGGAATGTTGTGTAACTGGAGCTTAATATTTGGAATAAATCATTAGAAGCCAGCATAAGATCCACTCCTCAGAGGCATGCACAATCATTGGCCTAGCTCCTAAATTTTAACTCTTTAGGTGCTGCTTGTGAGATCTCCACGGTATAAGCATTTCTGATTTCAGGAATCCTTTTGAGAAATTACTCAAATATAAAGATGAACCAGGCATACCTCCCTGAAGTGTAAAGGGCTGAAGAATGTGCTCCATCAGAGAATCCTGACTGACTAACAGGATAAACAATGACATCCACTGAGGTGGGCAAACATTTATTGATTTGTTCATTGAATAATTCAACTTTATAAGAGACTAAAATATGCATTACAGTATTGGTTTTAATATGATGTTAAATAGAGCCTCTTCATTCTTAAATGGGCATAAGCACCCTAAAGCCTCTTTGCCTAAATTGTACCTAGTAGACTGCATACTTATCCAATAGATGGGAATGAAAATGATAAACTTTTAAGCAAATGTTCCTAATGCAATTCCCTTAATAATAACTGAGAAGAGAACAACAACAACAAAAAAGATGAAATTGGAACTAAGTACACAACTAAAGCAACTTTGGCTGCAGTAGTCAGAGAAAACAAGAGGAAAGCATGGCTTTTGGTAATAGGCTCATTAAAATATTGTACAAATTGGCAACTGTAAAGTGATTTGATTATATTTGGAAACTATTGGTTGTTATCAAAATAAAGATATAGCAAGGATTTGTTTCTCTCAGATGTTGAACATGAATGACATTAAACATATTCAGGTATCCCCAGCACAACACATATTAATCAGACAGAGCTTAGATTCTTAACTACATAAGTAAATATTACTTCAGCAGAACTTTGCCAGTATCTCAGATGGCATGCAGATGGTTAGATTTTATTCATAATTTTAAATTTGGTATAAATTAGGTCTTTAATTATGGATTCTTGACTGGCAATGGACATGGATCTGCGATACTAGTTCAGGATTAGTATAAATTATAAGAAAAAATTTACAATTAAGATATTTAGATTGTTAAATGATAAGAATCTTTGTTGATGCTTGCTATTCACTTGATATGGAGATTATGTTTCTATAATGGTAAATAAAGTTCCATACCTGCACAAGCCAGAGATAGTTAGCCTTTCTTCTAAAAGTAATGAAACAATAAATCCAATTTAATGTAGACACAGTGATGTGTGAGAGTCTCAGAACAGTAATATATATGGTCCAATCTGCTAGCAAACAGAAAAGAGTTTCAGTATGGTTCTGATTGAGCTGGGGCGCCATTCTTTGTCTTCCCAGATGTCAGACATAATCATCAAGGTGCACTATTTACCTTTGCAGGCTTCATCAGATACAAAATGTTCAGAAAAAGCAGCTGAATGAACTACTAGGGGGTCATGTTCTAAATATCTCAGTCCTAAAGATATACATACAAATAACATTATACAGACTGAACACTTGTTCAGTATTTCACAATATGTATGGTTCTAGGTTCTGACTACTATGAATAATGCTACTATGAACATAGTTGAGCAAATGTCTTTGTGGTATGAGTGATCATTCCTTCGGTATATGCCCAAGAGTGGTATCATTGGGTCTTGAGATAGATTTATTTCCCATTTTATGAGAAGCCACCATACTGATTTCCAAGGTATTTGTACAAGTTTGCATTCCCACCAACAGTGGAGGAGTGTTTCCTTGTTCCACATCCTCTCCAACATAAGCTGTCATCATTGTTTTTGATCTTTGCCATTCTGACAGGTGTAAGATGGTATCTCAGAGTCGTTTTGATTTGCATTTCCCTGATGACTAAGGATGTTAAGCAAATCCTTAAATATCTTTCAGCCATTTGAGATTCTTCTGCTGAGAATTCTCTGTTTAGCTCTGCAGCCCAGTTTTTAATTGGATTGCTTGGTATTTTGATGTCTAGTTTCTTGTGTTGTTTACATATTTTAGACATCAGCCCTCTGTCAGATGTGGGGTTGGTGAAGATCTTTTCCCATTCTGTAGGCTGTCTTTTTGTCTTATTTACTGTGTCCTTTGCCTCACAGAAGCTTCTCAGTTTCAGGAGGTCCCATTTATTAATTGTAACTGATGGAAGCAGAAGTAGAAACCTATAGCCAAGCACAAGGCTGAGCTCCACGAGTCCAGTCGAAGAGAGAGAAGAGGGATTCTATGAGCAGGGGGTATCAAGGTCATGATGGGGAAACCTACAGAGACCACCAATCCAAGCTAATGAGAACTCATGAACTTTAGACCAACAACTGTGGAGCCTCCATGGGACTGGACTAGGCCCTCTGCATAAGCAAGACAGTTGTGTAGCTTGATCTGCTTAAGAGGTCCCCTGGCAGTAGGGTCAGGATCCATCCCTGGTGCATGAGCCGGCTTTTTGAAAGCCATTATCTATGGTGGGATACGTTGCACAGCCTTGATGCAGGGGGAGGGGCTTGGACCTGCCTCATCTGAATGTACCAGGCTCTGCTAACTCCCCATAGGAGACCTTACCTTGTCAGAGAAAGAAATGGGGGGTGGGCCGGAGGTGGATGCTGGGGGGCAGGAGAAGAGAAGAGAGGGGGATCTGTGGTTGGTATGTGAAATGAATAAAAAATTCTTAATAAACAATATGTATGTATATACAAGTATGTATATAGCAACAATTAATTTAAAAAGAGGTTTTGAACTTGAAAGAGAACAAAAAAGGGGAATATGGGAGAGTTTGTAGGGAGGAAAAAAGAGGGGAATGATGTAATTATATTATAATTTCAGAAAATAAAAGAACTCATGTCTTTAAAACTTCTAAAAGAAAATGGAGGGAAGCCTTTAAAGATTCACATCTCTTTTCCATCCTAAAGATATAAATATCCCCAAGACAGTCTAACAAAACCACATGTCTTCACACCACCAAATTAACCAATAAAAGTTTTTCTAATTTTTGTTGTATTTTAGCCAGATAAACATGTTAATGATAAGAAAATAAGATGAGATGGTTTTTATCTCAGTATATTTTATTTTATTATGTTTTGTTGTCATCCCTTAGAAACCTGCTCTTTTTTAATGAGAAACAGAAAGGGATTTGGATCTGGATGGGAGGAGAGGTAGGGAGGAACTGGGAGGAGGCACAGGAGGGGAAACTGTAATCAGGATATATTGCATGGGAAAAGAATATACTTTCAATAAAATAGGTGGGGGAGAAAAAAATAATAATAAAGAAGAAAATAAGATGTCCAAATGCTGTACTTATAAATTGTAATATGCTAGTAAGTTCGTAGTCCATTGTCAATACTTGAATTGGGTATTTATCTGGTGTGGTTTGAGTGTGAAATGTCCCCTACAGACCCATGCATTTGAACACTTAGACCCTAGCTGGTGTTACTATTTGTATGGTTATAGAACAATCTTCTACAACCTGTGGGTCAAATGACCCTTTCACTGGGGTCTCCTAAAAACATTGGAAAACACAGATATTTGTATTAAGATTCATAACAGTAGCAAAATTGCAGTTATGAAGTAGCAACGAAAATAATTTTATGGTTGGGGGCCACCACAACATGAGGAACTTTATTAAAGGTCACAGTATTAGTAAGGTTGAGAACCACTGTTACAGAACCTGTAGGAAGTGGAGCCTTGCTAGAGGAACTATACTGCTGAAGGTAAGATTTGAGGTCTTCTAGCCCTACCTCCGGTTTTCTCGGGGCTCTCAGACAACTGATACAATGTAACAGTCCAGCCCAATGCTCCTGTTACCATACCTTCCTTGCCAAGATAGACTATATCCCCTCTGGAACTATAAGCCAAAATGAATCATTTTGCCTATCCTACTTGGCTTAGCTGTCAAA
>CABHPH010133417.1:743-31206 GCA_902168325.1 Peromyscus nudipes
ATTGATGCACATACATGCACGCAACACACACACACACACACACACACACACACACACACACACACACACACGAGATAAAGTTGTTCCATTATGATGGAACACTTTCTTTCATACAGTGGACAGAAGGGAATCACTGTAGGTGAGACTGAGGAGGGAAAGCAGAGGATGGCATCCTGCCGCAAGCCCTACCTTGGAGCCAATCTCTGAAGTAGTGCAGCCACATTTGGGGAAGTTGCTTGTTCTCCTCCAGCATGACATACTTCACATTGCTGAAACTCTTATGAAGGTCATAAAGTAGGTGTTGGATATTTGGGTAGTCTGCTTTCTGGGTGACTATATACATGTTGTAGAAAGAAAAGTATTTGAACTGTGCAGCAATGAAGTCATATTCTCTGGTTTCTCGAGGGACAATGTCTGTAAGGTCCAGCCCGTCTCTCACTCGGGTGGTCCCATAAAGACTGACCCCCAGCAAGCCCAGGAAAAGGAGGATTACCACAACCTGCAACAGAGAGAAAGGTACTGGATGAGACCCAAAAGAACATTCCTGATACCTCCAATACCAGCACCAACTGCTTCCTTTACTCTTTTCACATAAACAGCCCTCACTTAGCATGGCATCTTAGGGAGTCAGTCTCCTAGAGGGAAAAGCATAAACCACACTAAATCATCTTTTTAAGTAATTTCACCAAGAATAAAAATGTATATGAACCGAGGACCTCATTTATATTCATAATAATATCTGCTACATGGAACCTCCCCATGTAGGAGTGTGCTCATTAAAGCGGCCCTGAAATTTGCAGTCTGACTTTGGTGGGCATGTCCTGAAGCACACATGCACATGAGGATGGATCCCAAAGGTGCCAACAGTTCATATATTTTTCTTCAAGGCAGGAAAGCACACATGGTGGAAGGTTACCTTGGCTTTGGGTTTCAAGAGGAAAGGAGCATAGTGCTTCTCCGCAAACGAAGAGAGAGTCCACTTGGTGCAGGGGGGCTCGAGGCAGTGAAGGCTGGAGTCTGAAAACTGGGAAAGCAGGTCCCTGGTGGAGCTGGTGCTCTCAGGGCTCTGACAGCTGAGGGTGTCCTGGGTGACGGTGACAGGCTGTACAGAGATCTCGGATCGTGGCTCAGCGGTAGTGTAGTACACATGTGTATGAGGGTCGTACTCTGTGCGGAGCTGAACAGTGGACTGCATGGTGATGTGTGTTTCGTGGGCAAAGCTATGGCTGCTGTAGGGAGGTGGGGGGCTGTAACGGGTGTTACTGTGAGGCTCTGTGTAGGCCTGTGGTTCAACCTGAATCACCCTGCTGACACAGGGGCTGAAAGACAAGAGAAAAACACACTGTAGTGTATGGCCATGATGGAGAGAGTGGGCTTTCATTTCTGCTGAGAACTGATGCTACCCACTGACACCACTGACTTAGGAGAGAAACATGTACTGTTTCTCTGCAAGCATCACTTGACTGCTCTAGACATAGCTGTGATCAAGTCCAAGCCAAATGCACAGTGGATCCTGAAATGATGGTAGACCCCTGCACAAAGCACAACTCCAAAGAACTAAAAAACTAAAAACAAAATCCACCACCCTGTGTTTCTAAACAGGTGTTTTTCAGCATTCCTCTGTTCCAAAGAGCTACCAAACAATCCTGAACAAATACAGGTTCATGATGGAAAGAGAGACCACAAGCAGCAGAATCTCTAGGGGAGGTTTCTGGGCATAATCAGAGGGGAAAGTGTGAGCGCTCACACGTGCCAAGGAGTCCTCTGTCTAATATCCTTCCCTGCCCTCATCATACCAGCCTAAATCCTGTTAGCTACATCCTCTTCAGAAGAAGCCCACGACTGGAAGGGCTCTCTAAACAGTCTTTCTGTGTGTCCAATGCAGGCCCCAGGCCCCTGAAAATGTACCTTGTGAGACAGCAGAAAATGTCCAGCCTTCTGTCCTCTCGTCTGTACAAATCCATACTGAGGATCGCAGGGAAAATGAGCAGCACCATGGCAAAATTGAACACCACTACCACAGCAGCCTGGAGCAGAGAGAATGGAGGAATCAACACACTTCCTCGTCAGCCTGCTGCCTCATAAGCAAGCATCTCTTTTGTAATTCTCATTTTATGTATGAGTGTTTGCCTGTGCACCATGTGCATGCAGTGCCCTCAGAAGCTAGAAGAGGGTGTCAGACCCCTGGGATCTGAGATGTGAGCTACTATGTGGGTGCTGGGAAGAGAGCCTGGGTCCTTTGGAAGAGCAGACAGTGCTCTTAACCACTGGTCATCTCCCCAGAACCCCATTCAAAGGCAACAGTACTCTCTCAATAACCTGCAGCTACACAGTGAAGCAGAGCTGGCAGACAGTGAGGTGTCTCCTCCCCTCCTCACCACTAACAGGCTGTGTGTAATGGAATGGGAGAGCCCCAAAAGTTACACAGGTTGGAGTGAAACCACTGCTGACTTGCTAATCCAACCAGATCACAACTACAAAGCCAGGCAAAGAAAAGACTTGAGATGTTTCACTTCAAAACAAAAAGAAACATTTTCCTTCCAGAACATTTCTAAGAGTTCCCACAATCCTGATTAATACTCTGTATATAAAGTAGATCAAGTCTATCAACACGTCACCTTTAAAACATGAAGTAAAATTTCACACATGTCCCCTGAGGTTTTTAATAGGCACATTCCAAATAGCCTCAGGAGCAGCTTTTGGGGTGTTCTAGTGAGCAACAGCCGAGGTCAAGGAGAGTTAAGCAGAAAGAAATTCCTGTGTGTGATTATAGTCTGTAGGATAAATAAGTATGGATTCAAAAGCCACTCTATAACCTAGAATAAACACAGGGTTAGGTTCTGTAGCACTTGGGCAGATCTCCTGCTGACCTAGTAAAAATTGCAAAATTGCGCTGTTTTTAGGCAGAGCCGACAGGACATCCAAGGGCAGTGCTGTTCTGAGAAGTGGACAAGAAGCAGAAAAGGAAAATGGAGGGGAATGCTAAATAGCCAAGAAATAATCAGAAATTCATTTAAAAAGTAAAACCTCCTAGCAGAGCTTTCAAAGGACAGCTTCTGAGACCTTCTCAAAATAGGAAAATGGATCGGAGTGAGGAAAGGAGGCCTGGCCATCACTGGTACCAAGAATTAAAAACCAAGAGACACTTCACAAAGGGCTTTTTAAAGGGAGTGTCGGTTTATGCTGCAGGTAAAACAGCAATCTGGAAGACATGCCCTTCAATAATGAGTCCCGTTAAGTCTACAGAGCCACAAAATAGCCAAGTCTTCTATATCACGCCAACTCTGTCCTGAGTTGATTTTAAAAGGACCTCATCAATTCCAACAGAACAGGTTAACTACAGCTCAAGTGCGTGTGCAGGACTCCGACGGCTTCCTTATGAAGCAGCATGTGTGACAGGGCCCTGCCGCTACTGTGACTGGAGACACTACCTGGAGATATATCCCTTCTCTTTAAAGTCTAGTCTGTGCTGGGTGCTGGAGAAGTAGAGAGAGCTACAAATAAATTGCATACAAGGCTGAGATGTGTCATTTTAAAAAGCAGGTCACCAGATGCTCAGGGGGTGAGTGCTTGTGGGTTGGGTGGACAGGGTGGCTGGTCCAAGAAGGCTTCCTGAGAAAGGTTTAGAAGATGAAAATAGGGTCCAGGAGGAACAAGGAAGATACAAGATGCTTGGTTGGAAGATACAGGACAAGAAAGACACTCTTGATTCAAGCCACTCAGTCCTGTGACTGGTGATGGGAGGCCAGGCTGTCAGTATGCACCCACTGCATTCCCACAGAAACCAGGATGTGGACAGTTTGCAGCAGACAGAACCAATTACCTAGAAAGCCTGAGGCTTCCCAGCCAATCAGATTCAAATGGAGGTAAGATGCAAAGTCCTCATCTTAACTAGTCTGGATGCTCTTGTTGGGGCTGGTGACTTCTTGAAATGGCATACTCACATTAGGTGTGGACTGCTGACCAATTAGATGCAGGGAATGCTGGGAATAATTAGACCCGAGATTTTCCACGAAATCAGTTATGCTGGGGCTGAATCCTATTAGCCTTTTAATCCCAGTCATGTTTACAGCTCAGGAGTGGGATGCAGAGATAAGCCCTAGGCATCTCTTGAGGGTGAGGGCAGACTCCTGAGTCACTAGGCCTCACAAGCACACAGGCAGCATGTGCTGCCACGGCAACACTCATTAAAAAAACACTATCAAAAGTCTGACAGGCAGCTGTCTCTGCTCACTCAAAGGGAAGCAGAGGGACAAGAGCCACAGCGATAGCTCTTCTAACCTAGTTTTTGACAATGTGATCCATATTGAGGAGAATAATTTTCTGCAAAGAAAATGAATGCTGACATCCCCCATGGGTGTCAAAACCTTAGAAGCAGCTAGCAAGGATTTCTCAAGGCAGAATGGTCTCTGCAAAGTAAGATGAAACTTTAAACAACAAAAAGAAATTCTAAGTAAGTCAGAGAATCTGATGGGAATGACCTTGGCTGGGAATGAATCCAGTTACTCTTAAGAGATGCTGCCCCTACCCCCAAAGCATCTATAGTGGCCCTGCTGGACACCTGTGCAGGACCCTAACCTAAAACCTTTTACTGGTGTAAGGGTATAGTTCAATGGTAGACTACTTCTTTGTGTGGTCTTGGGTTCAAATCCCACTGCCATAAACAGAAAGGGGAGATAGGGAGAATGCTTAGTAGATAAGAGTAGTCACTGAAAACCTAAGGACCTGATTTCAAATTCTGTTGTGTAAACAATTTCCTCCAGAACTGAAACATTCTATCCTGCAGAAAGCTCTTTAAACAGGAACATAAACAACTCAATAGCTTTAGGAAGTGCCTGAAACTGATCAGATTCACTAGGCCCCTCCCTGCCAGAGTAAGCAGGGCCAAGCTGCAAAGAAGACTTCCAGACAACTGAACTGCAAAGACCACTCGGAAGATCAAACTGGTTGTCTGGAAGAAGCAGAGGTTTAGACCAGGAGTCACCTGGAAAGGACAGTGTCCACCCTACTGAGCTGCCTGCAGGCTGTGCAGTGTGCTCCCTGTTCCCAGCTTTGTGAGCTGTCACTCATGCTGGGGTGGCTTTGGTGATGCAGCTGTCTTTGAGTCATTTCTGCTCCTATAAGTAACCCATCACTGATACTCCTGTAAATAACCCCAATAAAAATCATTGGTTTACCAAGTTGGACTTTGGTGGTATCTGTACTTTGGTCTGTCATAGGTTCCCTATGTGGTATGAGTAGACATGTGTGTTGCATCTCCCCAGGAAAAGTCTTGTCATATAACCAATTCCCAATATCCACGTAAAAAGCTGAATACTGCTTCTAATGCCCGTATTCCCAGCATTGGGGTGGCGCTTACTGGCCATCCAGCCCAGATGGCAGATAAGCTTCAGGTTAAGTGAGAGACCCTTTCTCAAGTCAGACAGCGAAGGAAGATACCTGATGTCCTGCTTTGGCATCTGTACATGAACATATACACTCATATACTCACAGAGTAACACACACACACACACACACACACACAGAGAGAGAGAGAGAGAGAGAGAGAGAGAGAGAGAGAGAGAGAGAGAGAGAAAATAAACATTTAAAGCAAACTTTTATCATTAGAATGGGTAAGGGTCTTGGTCTGGGGGTCACTGGGGAACTAATGTGACACTGAAGGCTGATCAGGAGACAAGCTATTTCTTTGAGAGAAGGAATGCTACTATTTTGGTCAGGGCAATCATCAAAGAGTCACAAGGAAAAAAACCAAATGTCACACTGGTTTATTCCGGCACAGAACCTCTCTGGATGCTGTTCGTGGCCACAGACGACAGACACACAAAACGCAAAGCACTCGTTTTGTTCTTGAAAGGTGCTTACCTTGGGAGAACTTAGCGCTCTGGATTTTCTAAAAGGCTTTTCTATCCTCGGGGAGAGACCACACCGTGGGGTGTCATTAAGGGAGGAGGAGTTTGCCTTGAGGAACCATCAGTACTGAGAGGAGAGGAGAGCAAAGAGTGAGGGAAAGACAAGGTGTGTGTGAGCCAACACAGCGCGGAGCAGGAGTGCACGGCGAGAGGCAGGCAGTGGAAAGGAGAGCAGAGGCCTTATGTAGAGACTCCAGAACCAGCTCCGTTCCAGAGTCTGCTGCAATGAGCAAGAGCAGACACAAGAAGAGCGTGTAGCAGATGCATGCCTCTGTAAGACAGGTTCCTGAAACGTCAGCGGCGCCACCAAGGAAGGCCACAGGCATCTTCTCCCTTATCTTTCCTATTACAAACCCTTGGTCATTTTCACTTTCTTGTGTCTTTGTCCAGTTTCAGATTTGACTTCACTCATTAACACTGCTATCTCTATTTCCATAGATGTTTTTAAGGACAAACCTCTTTCTGGTATTTCTTTTTTTCAGGAGTTGGTGCTTGTGACTGACAGAGGAGAGGCTCTTCTCAATCTCAGATCTTTCACTAACTGTTAAGGTTGAACCTCACCCACAGCAGGGCCTCTACTGGTAGGGAGATGAAGCTCTGACACCTCAGGGACTGTTTCTACTCAGGTGACAATGTGTATTTAAGAGTATAAATAGGAGCACGAGGCATCATCTGTCACCGTCTCTTCCTGGCCACGGTTCTTAGAACCTGCTGATGAGTGGAGAGCATGAAGGCATGCAAACTCAACAGCAGTTTCACACAAGTATATCAAAGTGGTTTCCTTCAGGCAGCCGGCCACCTCCTGAGTTTTCTTAGACATCCTAAGAAACATCTTAGAAACTAGGATGTCTAAGAAAAAGAGAGACAAATGTTCCCTTCAGCTGAAGCTTTAGAACTTGAAATTAATTCAAGAAATTTCCACCCTGTCATGAACTACCTGGAAGCCTGCTGCTGACTGCTTCAGGCTTCCTATGAACTACTACAACTTACTAAAAGGTATGAACTACTCCTATGAACTACTGTGACTACTAGGTATGGCCCACAGCTGCTCCTCTCACACCCAGGAATAGGCTCTTCAGACTGACAGCCTAGGTATGCGAGGACCTGGCTGGGAGGGAGCTGTCAGAGTAATGAGGCCAGCAACACAGCTTTGCACGTGAGTGGCGGGCACTCTAAGTTTGCTTAAGCAGCCTCAGAGGGAGTAAGGAACAAAAGAGGACAAGATAGAACGCAGAGGCCAACAAAGGAAAGGAAGTGAGACATAAGGACCCCCAAGAGATGCCCCTGTAGGACACAGCCAGGTGGCCAATACACCCTCATACAGTGTGGCAGTCAGTGCCTGTCCCGGGATTTGAACAACCCTATTTGCATACACCAGTAGAGTCTTCTATGGCCTTGAGGTGGGGCTGGAGCTGTTTAGGGAAGGGATATATGAGGTGACCAGAAGGGGAGTAGTCTAGAAATAGGAGCCAGCCAAGGAGGACTTCAAGGCACATCCCTGGACCCACCGACCTAAACTACACAGTACAATTCCACAGTGAACAGCTACTTGGGTAACAAGGTCTAAGAAAGCAAAAAGCTCTGGCACCTGTTTTAGGAGTGCCAGGTCATGCCTTGAAGCACCTACCCAACAGCACCAATACCCAAATGATACTGGCATGCACTTGATTTGTAAAATAAGTGCTGAACTCAAGTAGAGCAGAGGGGAGATGCTGAACAGCCAACCCACAGGGATCTGTCCAATGCACACTCACCTGGAGGGAGAATGCTCGCAGTGCAGGGATAGGGATTAGTGCAGCCATGAAGAAGGCCGTGACATTGCTGATGGAGGTGAGGGCCACGCTGGCTCCTGTGCGCTTGAGGCATTCCCCGGTCCTGTCCTGAGGGAGACAAGCCACAGTGCTGAGGGCTGCAGCCTACACTAGCCACCCTTAAAGCACGCTGTGGCAGTTTCTAATACTGGCTGTACTGTGTCTAAGGAACAGGGAAAGGCCACAACCAACCTGACCCCAACAGAAGGTCCTGTTGACTTCTCCCTCATGGGCATGTGTTCCTCATGGTTACCATCACCCAAATCAGAAAGCTGAAGATAATGATGACTTAAATGTAAACTCGTAGCCAAAGAAAACCACAGAAGCAAACTTGGGCTTTGGGAAGGACGGCACAGGAGCATGAGGTAGAATGCTAAGACACCCGCATTTCCACAGGCATCCTAAATGGGGCTCTTGGCATTTCTCATAGTGATGTGTCATTTGACTTGAGACTGACCAGACAGTCGGAAAACTACAGGACTAAGGAAGAGAGTGGGCTTTGAGTGCCCCCCAAACTTCCTTCTTTTCTCCTGCGGTTACCTCAAACGGAATCCTTTTATTTTGTCCTGTTTCACTGAATGCATGTGCCAGGAGGAAGACATCGTCCACACCAACACCAAGAGCAAGAAATGGCAAAACCTATAGCAAACACAGGCAATCACAGAATTAGCCCAGTAAGATCTCACAGGGAAACGGTGCTGCCAGTACCCCACAGGTGCCAAAGGGGAGCTTATGCCAGTTTGGTGGACTAACGCATTATCTAATAGTTTGCATCCCTAAAATCTTTCAGGTATGACTCAGAGATGTTCTTACAAGCTTCTATTTCTAAGGTCCAGGTATAAGAGGTTATTTTAGAATTAAAAGTAAGAAGCCACCTAACGCACATCTAAAGCTATAGTTCCCAGTGATCCCTCGACCAGCATCAGTGACAAGGGCTGAAAAATAAGAAGGTGCCTCCGTGCAGACTGGGTCCAGCCACCTTTGTTTCTCAGTGTGATTCTAATGCCCACTAGAGTTTGGGAATCAGTAAATGATATAAACTATTCTAAGTGAATGTCTCTATTTGCCAAGAGCATCTCCAGACTAAAAAAAAAAGTTATTGTGTGTGTGTGTATATGCGCATGATATGTGTATGGACATGGGTGCCACACAGCCCACTGTATGCAGGTCAGAGGACAATTTTGTAGTCTGTTCTCTCTTTCCACCTTTTGTGTGGGCTCTAGAGATTGAACTCAGGTCGCCAGGTTTGCGTGGCAGGTGCCTTTACCCAATGAACCATCTCACCAGCTCTCCAGGCTTTTAGCCTACAGACCAGACTGGCCCACCTAGAGCTCGACCTCCCCGAAGATAAACGGCATCCTCATGGAAAAGGCTTTAAAGACGTCAGGTGAGACAGACACACGGGGGCCGGGAAAGTGCTGGCCAGAGGGCAGCAGTGAACGGCCCCTGCAGTACCTGAGTTGTCGCAGCATTAAAGGAAATCCCGATCAAGGAGCAGAGGCCCAATCCTGCAGCCACGGACAGCGCAACCAACAGGACGCCAGCCAGCCCCACGGCACCCTGGGACTTGGAGCAGTCCCAGCGCAGCATGGTTAAACAGGCATAGGCAAGCTGCAAGCAGAACAACGAGGGAGGGGATGGGAGGGGGCAGGGGTCAGAGAGAAGGGGGGAAGGGGGGGTCAGAGAGAGAAGGGGGAGGGACACAAAACAAGAGCCAAACATCAGAATGTGTGTGATTCTAATGTTTCCCCACCCACTGCCCCACATCCAAAGTGAGAACCTATTAACTCCAACAACAAAATCATCACACAACAGGCTGGGTACCATTTCTGGAACCCTTACAAGGCTGAGCTGTCTCTGTCTTGGATGTGCTTATATGTTAGGGGCAGTTAAAAAGCAGGTATTGTCACAGAATAGTAAAGAACTAAAATTACAAAACAAACCAACTTAAGCTGACCACCCCACCCGTGGGAGCCCAGAGTTACCATCAGGAGGTAGCCACTGGCCACTCGGATGACACTGACATCAGAGAAGGATTTTAGGATGTCGTCCAGGGTTGTGGTGGTGAAGGAAAGCACCTTCTGAGTGGAGTTTGGGGCAACGCTTTGATGAACCACCTGTGGTCACAAGACAAGGCTAAATTTCCAAAGGAACTAAAGCACCAGCATGCTCCACCAGCACAGACCTTGGGGACACCACTATGCACCCCACACTGTGTGCTGAGACATTGGCACAAGGTCCCATGTGGTCAGATGAGGGAAGAGAAACCTCCCTCTGACAGTGATCAAAGCAGAGCAGGTGGCCAATGGTCACCTAAAGGGGTTTACTTTGTAACTCTAAGGTACTCTCCCCTCCAAGCCAGGCAACTGTTCTCTCTTAATCCAAAACAACTCATTCTTATAAATTCCACTTCCCCCCACTTCATTTGCTGGCCACTTTCAAAAGGTCAGAGGCAGCCCCATAGAGGTCACTGCTTGGGAAACAAAGGCCAGCCTCCTATCACATGACCTGACTAAGGGGCCTGCAGCTGTGAATAAGTTCTGTCTTGCTAATGCTTTCCAGACACCTTTTCTTGCTCACCCAGTGGTCCCCCGCCCCCCCGTTTTTACACTCCCTGGGCTCTGGAGTCCACAATAGTTACTAGGCATGTTTCAGGGCACCTCCGCTAAGAATGAGTGTCTCTTCAAACACTACTCCCAAGTCTTACAATGGCTCAATAAAGAAAATCAAGCTTGCATCTCATGCAATGCTCTGAATTAAAATCTGTAATGAAAATTAATCCAAAGCTGGGTGTGGTGGTGTAATCCACCCATCAGGAGACTGAGGCAGGAGGATAGCAGATTTGAGACTGCCTGGGCTGCACAGTGAGACTCAACAACAAAGAAAATCCCACTAAACCTACTGGGAAACACTGCTTTCAATAAGGACAGGAAGACTGGACTAAGTTACAAGTTGTCCCTGATGTCAAGGCAGGGGCTCACCTCCACATACGTCCTCTGCCATGCCTCCAGGATGGCTGCTGCCCTATCCTCATTCCAGTTGATATGAGAGACGTACTCGTAGCCTCTAAAGTGCTCATACATTTGCTTGGGAGTCATTAACTGGAACATGGTCTGCAGGGCGTGAGCACTGTGTCAGGGTAAACAGATAGAAGGCAGGTCAGCACTGCCAGCAAGCAGTGTGTGCCACGTGAGATCCCAAGTGAGCAACCCCAACTCTCCCTCAGACTTCTCCCTCCTCTGTGTGCACATGTTTCCATTCAAACAAGACCAGGATGGTTATTGTATTTAATAGATTGATGTACCATATTAAAGGTGTAACCTTACAAACCTTTTACAGATAGACCCCAAAATTAAATTAATAGGCAATTTCCTTTCTCAGTTCCTATTCCATGAAACAGGAAGGAGAGGGGAGTAGATAGCTTGACCAGATACACTGGGTTCAGCCACGCACTCTCTCGGTGCAGAAATCCCAGGGACAGTATCCCAAGGGAGAAACCTCAGACGAAACACCTGACACTTGACTGACTGGAGTCCCTGACTGCACAAAGGCTAGCTCTTGCTTTGCCTGTAGCTCCTGGTCTTTGACTCTGAGGTGTATAACACTGATCAGCCCCCACCACTCAACTACATATTATTACTGGATTTTCCTGCCCCATGAGTCTACACCAAGGGCAGACCTTTCAAGACCCTGAAATCAACAGCTACAGCTCTGATGAAAACTACAAATCCATTCTAGAAAACTTCTCCCACGAGATTTCTTTGCATGCTGGCCTGATGTGCTAATGTTCCCCAAGATTCAATGACACTGCACAGCTAGCAGGATTAACATGAATCCGAATGTGTGTGCACAAGAAGAGAGGCACAGGGTGGTGTGGGGTGCTGTGCTGGGTTACCTGACCAGTCTTCCAGTGGCATTCTTGACTGTGCCACCCACAATCAACTCCTCCTGCCAATGCATGTACTTCCTGGATAAACCTTGACATCCACCATTCAAAACAAGGGCCACATCGAGAGGCTGCAATGAAAAGACAGCCACATAATTACGGGAATTAGTAGGCAGGTCACATGCCTCGTTAAAATCCAGTGCGTTAAGGGCTTGTTTGTTTCAGAGCAAACATTAATAACAAGGCTAATGAGGGTTATGCTAAATCTTACAGCAAAACTTAGCTCTGTAAACAACCTTAGTTCCATACACCAAATTAAAAAAGAAACAAAACTCATGGCAAATAAAATCTTTAAGATGAAAATATAAAAGAGAGCTGTAAAGGAAACAGAAAGGCTTTTTTCCCCTGCACTCTCTGGAAACTCACTTGGGTTGAATTTTTGTTGGGGGCTGTGGCAGGGCAATCTGGGTCGGCTGGGTTGAGGCAGGGCCGGTCCATGTACCCATGGCCAACTTCAGCTTTATTCAGCATTTCCTCCCAGCTGTCCACTTGGTAGTTTATTTTCTTTAACTCTTCTAGGAATTCCAAGGGGTCAAAGTTTGTCCACCGCAAAGGAGGCTTACCTCTGCGAAAGAAATTAAGAGGGGAGGCCATGAAAAACCGGCTTCAGACAGGCAGGAGGGCACCATGGCTGCATCTGTGCAAAACGGGCTGTTCAAAGCAAAATTCTGGGACTTGGGTATAAAGGGAAAATATAGTATTCCTCCCCAGGAAAGCCATTTACAAACAAGTCAAGAAAAGAGCTTGCAATTTAAAGCAGACATCAGAGACTTTTAATCCCCTAAATATTGTACTTAATATCTTTTAAAAAATTAGCCGGTGGGGATGGGGGTGGAGGTGGGTACTTCTAAGTAGAACACAGAGACCCAAAATTAAAAACCAAAAGAGAATTACAATACTATATTAGTACCTTCTAGCTTTAAAAAAATGTTTTCTAGATGTCACTAATCAAAGTATCTGACCTGTAGCCTCCAATGATTCATTCTTGTGTGCCCTCTTTTGACAGGCTGGCAGTGGGGTGGGTAAGCCCCCCATGGGCTCTGCCATCACCACCATCACAGCCACTTCCCCCACACTCACTTTGGAAATTGTGCTGTTGACAGACCAGAAAGGCTTTTGGCTGCCTGTTATGTGGTTCAAACCGTACTGTAGCTGCTTAACCAGGCTGAAGTCATTATTCAGACTCTCCCAACCAGAAAACACAAAACCCCTTATTTCCCATCTAAAACTGTACACTGAAGGTCAGGGGATGGCCACTGCAAATTGCTTTTGCAGATACGTGCCGGCCAGGACGGAGGCAATAACCCAAGCACTAACTCTTGCGTAATTAGCTGAAAAATGCCTACACTGAGTAACAACCATCGTTCTTTAAATGATGTGGTATATGTAATTCCCAACTGCTGGGCTATGAAGCATCCCTTGTCATGGCCTTCACAGAGGGCATATTTCCCCCTTAAACATCATTACTGTGATCCAAAGAAGGGTTTATATATCACTTTGCAGGAAGATCTTGAACCTTAGCTTGAAGTATTTCTTTGTGACATGTACCCAGTAATAAATTCTCTTCTTAAAGGTCTGAGTGTTGGTGTGCATAACTACAAGCATTTTATAAAGAGTTTTTAAAAAATTGCACAGACTGTGTGATAATTTGCATTTATTTGCATATAAATAGGTTGGTAAAAGTGAATGAAATTTAATGATGCCTACAGAACTGTTTTTGAAAAGAGAAAAAACATTCTGCTGAAATCCCCTCTTTCCCCCATCATTCACTCAAAGAAAAAAAAATTCCCTTGGAATTTCAATGTTTTTATCTCTTATCCAAAACTGAAACAGAATAAACAATGATAAGCCACACCGGAAACTGTCACAATGCCCAGCAATTCAACACCGAGGGTACACTTACAGGAGGTATGCTGTCCCCGACTGTAACTTTGCCCCTTCCCAGAAGCAGTCCAAAGGTGTAATGATTAAGCAAGGGTAAAGGTATTCTATTATCTGTCAAAGCAAAACAACAGGAGTGCATTAGGCTAACATTGCTGGGGTGGTTTCCAGAACAGTGAACATTTTTCCCTCTTTGCAAACAAGAAAAGGATGTACCTGATCCATGTAACCTGTCTCTGTGATAAGTTCCCCCGACTTGTAGCACAAATGTTCCAACTTCCATTGCCTATAGGGATGAAAAGCAGAGAAAAATAAAAAAGTAAAGCAGAACACTTCTTACTACAGTGAAATGAGCTAGAACAGGAGCAACGGGACTTATCAAAAGGCTGTAATTTCGATCACTTTGAAGTGTCTGTCAAAACCAGCAGAGCTTTTGCCAAGCAGAAA
The DNA here is from genome assembly GCA_902168325.1 of Peromyscus nudipes. Lineage (NCBI taxonomy): Eukaryota > Metazoa > Chordata > Mammalia > Rodentia > Cricetidae > Peromyscus > Peromyscus nudipes. The sequence continues at coordinate 14,738 of CABHPH010133417.1, forward strand.
GCTGGCAAGCCTGCTTTAATGAATAGATAACACTGGATCGTAATTAACATGTGGGGTGTTTATGTAAATGAATGCTACCCAAGTACTTGAAAAGTCTTGTTTCCTTAAGTGTTCCACCAATAATCTTGTTTACACCATTAATCTGCTTTTCTACATACATTAAACAACCTGCAGCAATCCAGTGGAATTATCACAAATTCAAAATAAGAGGAGCTTGACTTAGTGTAGTGAGTGTTGGGATATATTCAGGTGGGAAATTATTACTGGCTTTTATTTATCTTTCTTTACTAGCAGATGTTATTTGTAGGTCATGTTTGAAACATTCCTGCTCTTAATCACAAATGTTATAAACAACCTCTGCCAGGTAGACTTGGATTCCCAGTCTGGTAGACATGACCTTAAATACATGGACTATGTATTAACTTGATTTTAGAATCTTTAGGAGAGTGTTCTGTAAACCCATGGCTTTTTCAATGTGTTTAGGGAAACAAGCCTTACTCAAAAATAAAAGGGTATTTGGAAAGAATAGAGATGGGAAATCAAAGGAATAAAAACAAAAATTAACCCCCCCCCCCAAACTGCTCTACTTTATTGGTCGTCTTAGGGAGGCCTGTCTTCACCCAAGGGCACTTTTTGTGCTTTGTGTCCTCTTCCCTATGCTTTTTTCTAGAATTTTTCCATCTTTCGCTCAGTGCTCTTTTGAAATTCTACCTTCCTGCTAGTAAGCTTCCTTTGCCTAATGCTGGTGAAAATGACCCTCCTGTAGAGCCCTGGCTCCTCTCCAGTACCTGAGGTGTGTAAGGTGTGCAGGTGTGTAAGGTGTGCAGCGCTCATGTGGTTTTGTCTGTGCCTACCTGTGCTGACTGTATTTCTTTCATCAGTATAAGGGCTGACATTACCCATTCATTCATCCACCCATCTCTCCCATCTTCTCCTTCCCTCCACTTACTTATCAACCTGCTGATCATGTAAGTATGTGTCTGTCTGTCTGTCTCACTCTGTGTGTCTCTCTCTCCTTAATTCTGTGTAGTGCCATCAGAATATTCAACATAAGCAGGTTTTCAATGCCACCTGCTGAGCTGGTTCTCTATGTTTGCTTGAGAAAGATACTGTTGATCATTCATTGGACATGGATCCAGAAGAAGGGCTTTGAAGCCTGGATTGATAATTTAATAACCCTGGGATCTTGGACAAATGCTCCATTTGATCTCATTTTAATTTTTTTCATCTAAAATATGCATATATTGAATATGCAAGGGTTTATTCCTGTGCCTAACTCTCTGGGTCCTTCTTAGCTTCCTTGAAAAAGATGTAACTTCACAGTAGAGAACCTTAAATCTTGTCCTGAAGAATGTGAATGACAGGTGCCTCCAAGTAGGTCTTCACATATGATGTATATGGAACAACCCATGCCAGATTCTCCACAGGGCCTTTGACTGCAAATTTTGCCATCTAGATCAGACAGTTACTTTCTCTACAATGTACACTACTGATGGGAAGAGAGCAGGTTGCTGAAATATGTCCACACATTTCTCAAAGCCTTTTCCTACATACATCTGATCTTTCCCCTGCTCAACAACGGGCCACATGTGCATATGGCTCCTATTCTGAAGTGACTGACAGTATAGACATATTAAGGGAAATAAATAAAGATGTTAATTTTGTTCCAAAACTCTCTTAAAAGGTGTATGTATGAATCTCCTTCACTCAGACATCCCAGAGAATTCCAGGGAAGGTCAACACCCACTCTTCCATTTGCTTTGTAACTAATGTCACCTGTACATGCAAAGTAGGAAAACTAATTTCTTCCCCATCTCTCCCCTCTCATCAATCCCTCTGCCCTTCAACATTGTTGACTGAGACTACCCAAAATGTAACTGCTCCAAAGAAAGGTTCAGTAATAGAGATAATTTACCAAGTAAACAAAATATCCAATTTGAGAAAAAAAAGTATCTTAAGCAATGAGATAAAGCCTAGCTGTGCAGCCCTCCCCCCAAGCAAATGAAATGACATTCATTTGGGGACCATGCCAAGACACTCATTTGAAATACATTATAGGGCAGGAGAGATGGCTCAGAGGTTAAGAGCACTTGTTGCTCTTGCAGATGATAGGCTTGGTTCCCAACACTCACATGGCAGCCCACATGCTCTAACTCCAGTTTCAGACTGCACACATGTGGTATATAGACACATATGCAGGCACTCATATGGTCAAACACATCCCTAATCTGAAAACTTGGTATCTGAAAGGCTCTAGAACTGAAACTTTTTGACACCAACATCATGCCACAAACAGAATACTCCATATTGTGAAACTCCATTTTATGCACAAAAAATAAGTACTAAAATATATAAGACATATTGGAACATAAATCAATTCTGTCTTCAGTCTTGGATCTTGCCCCCAATAAATCTTATTAACTACATGGAAGTATTCCAAAATAAATTTTTAAATGTTTGAGACATGTCTGGGTCCCAAGCATTTTGGATAAGGAAAATTCAATGGGTAGTATTTTGCTATTAAACTCTAAAAACAGCACTGTGCAACATCTATGAAACCCTGGGCTCTAAAGTTATCAGAAAACTGTTGGAACTAATTTAATTATCCAAAGGCAATATTACTTATGGAAACAAAGGGCCTACCTGCTGCCCTGTGCAGATGCACAGAGCTGGCCTTACCTGTTGTACATGTAGACATGCACACGGCTGGCCTGGAGGGCTGAGTCCAGGTGTTGCAGGAGAGCCTCTGTGGTTAGGACATTAGCGCCTTCTTCTTTTGGAGTCTGTATCATGAGTTGAGGATTAAACATAGCCTCTTCTCCTATCTTCTGCCGGGTATAATTTAATTCTCGACTCACTCGTCCACCAACTGACAAACATGGATAGGTATTGATCAGAACAGAACTCACCTCAAAATTGTGTTGTCTTGCTCCCTAAAAGACAGGTTCAGTAACAAGGAACAAACTGGCGATGAAACTTGAGTTAGCAGCAATGCTGGCTTTCGGAATGATAAGTCTAGTGAGATACTCTCTAAGCACAGTGTCTGTCAAATACTCAAATCTACTGGATGCATTCTGACTAGACACCATGAGTCTAAAGGGAAGGGGATGGGAAACACCACACACCTCTCTCTTCCCTGCGAACCAGACCCAAACGCCTTCAATCTACTCTGCTTATAAACAATGTGCCTGCAGCACATTTCCTGAGAAATGCTGCAATCTACACTCCTCTCTCTAGTGCAGGCAACAAGGCAAAGCTTCTCCTCTGTGGAAAAATCCACAAGGAAGGTGGTTCGGTGAGTGTTCAGAACACAGCCTGGGGGCAGATAAAGACTGTGGTTCAAGTCAGAAGAGCCAGGGGGACTGCACAGCAGAGGAACAATGGATCAGTCATGGCTATTGCAGGCAGCCCCTGGAACCTGGTTCCATCACGATCACGTGGTCAGTATCCAGAAAACAGGCCTCAGGTTCTGAGTCACGTGGGGGGAGTGCCATCTGTGTCTGTAAAGCTCCCAGGTGATGCTGGACCTCCTACTGAGGCCAAGCAGGCGCCCTATCCAGCACCAACCTGTCTCTTCTACAAGTTAGCTAAAGCTAGGTATGCTGGCAAGCAGGTCCAATTGATGGTTTTTAAATTATTTTTACTCTGGATCTCCTTTCTGTGTTCTTATGTATAAACTAGAATGCCACCTTTGTGCTGAGAGGCATCTTGGGAAGACAGACGTCAGAGGATCTGCCTTCCATGTGCACACAAGGCAAAGGAAGCTGGTCTGAATAGTTCCCAAAGTCACCGATAAGCTCAGAGTTTCTGAAATGCAGACCTCTGGCAATAGCTTGGAAAGAACTCAGTGATTGTCACTTTCCCACGAAGAGGAATCCTTTTTCTTCAAGTTTAGTATTCAAGGACATAAACATTTGGTTTGGGAAAGTAAGTAAGTACTGAGAACAGTGGGCTGTTTGGTTCTCTTGGCATATTTTATAAACAAGGGGGGCAGTCTACAAAGCAAACAATGCCCTCATTAGGAAAACTAGTACAGAATCTCAAGCTGGCAGGACCCTATGTGTAGGTCCACGAAGCCGCCAAGGCCACCATGGAACTCAGAGGTGAAGAAGCTAAAGCACGGTGTGGCTGTGGGAGGAGGGCAGCAAAGGCTCATGAAAGGTACTCGAAGTGCAGACAGCGTGGCGAATGCCAGAGGAACAGCTGAGGGCTGTACCAGTGTCAAGTTATGGAACAGCAGGACTAGGGGTGTGGCTCGGTGCCTGCCTGGCATTCACAAGGTGCTGAGTTCAGCACTAGGGAAACTTGGAAACTGCATCCCTCTCATCCTATCCAAAGATAGTCTCTTGTTCACTGTGGTCAAAGTCACTAGCCAGCTGAATTTGACATCTGCCAGTGTAGAAGCACCGAGAAGCACCTGAAAAGCTACAAGGCAACCCAACATCTGCTCAACCTCTTCATTTTTCCTTGCCTCCTTGTGACCAGAACCTGTTCAACACACTGTGCTTCCTTTTGCTTTTAAAATTAAAACTCAGGTGACTTCAAACCAAGAGGCTGTTAATAATAATAATAATAATAGTAATAATAATAATAATAATAATAATAATAAAAAATATTTTTAAAGATAAAATAAAAATCAAACAACAAAACAAGAGTCTAGCTTTCTGTGCACATCAAGACAGTTTGTTTGATCAGACTTTACTCCTGACCCCAGGGCCTAAGCAAAGAAGTCTGTCTCTATTTAAAGCCCCTAACAAGTGCTCACAAAGATAAGAAATCCACTGCACGGTTTATGTCACACTGCTGAGGACATCACTGTACACTTTCAAACTAAACTCTCATCATAGACAGTTTCAGAAAGGAGATTCTTGCCAGGTGGTGGTGGTGGTGGTGGTGGCGGCGGCGGCTTTAATCCCAGCACTTGGGAGGCAGAGGCTGGCAGATCTCTGAGTTCGAGGCCAGCCTGGTCTACAGAGTGAGTTGCAGGACAGTCAGGGCTACACAGAGAAACCCAGTCTCGGAAAAAACGAACAAACAGAAAGAATATTCTCACAATCGAAAAATGTAATTCATAGGCCCTATTACCACCCTATGGTGTATGTTAAAATAAATGCATTTTAAGCAACTAAATATCCATTCTATCTCTGTGGGTACATATCTTTGTTCTCTTTGCTCTACTGGTAAATATTCATGAGTATCTTTTCACAAGATTTAATATTCTCAATCATGGGTATTTGTGTGTGTGTGGGGGGGAGCGCGGTATGAGCTATGTACTTGAGTGCTGGTACCCACGGAGGCAAGAAGAGGACATCAGATCCCCAAGGAGCTGGAGCTACAGTGTTTGTGAGCTACCCTATGTGGATATGGGGTACTGAGTTCAGGTCCTCTGCAAAAACAGTATGCTCTCTTAACTGCTGAGCCCACTCTGTTATGAATCTCACCTATGTGACAATCAGTACCAGTCAATGCAAGACCACAACCATTAGTGACAGGGTGGACCAAGCAAGCAGAGTTAAAACTCTTCAGAATGTATGCTGAGCACCTGTGCCTTAATGTACATTTTAGGCCTAACATTTCACTTTGTATTTAACTGAGTGTTTTTGCCAAATGACTAGCTAACTTCAGTACATTTACCTGCATCATTTCATGTCACCCACAGTTTTTTAAACAACTTAACTCACCTATCTATTGACCTCTGAGTGCATAAGGTGTATGGCATGTGGTATGTACTAAGGAGTAGGAATGCTCAGTGGACAGGACCAGGCATTCCTCTCTAAGGCTCTGCTCCATGAGGGCTACAGGGCCAGTGACATGAACAGGCAATGCCAAGAAAACCAAGTTTCACGAAGAAAAATAAGGTGGTGTGAGGCAGGGAAAAAAAAAAAAAAAAAAAGCAATGCTGGGAGACATCATGCTGAAGGAAGGAGAGGGTGGCTGGAACCTGGTGAGATCTGTCATTCATCACCAACTGCAGCATCCATCCTGTCTTACAGCAGCACTCACCCATCAGCAAGCTAAGAAATGGAAGCTTTTCAGGACAGAGCAATGGTGAATCATGGCGGACGGACAACCTGAAGTTGCCCATTCACTACTTTGCTGCTTTCCTGATGCTCTTAAGTCCCAAAGAACCCTCTTCAGATAATTATAGCCCTGCAGACAAGAGCTGGTCTCCTACCGCTGACTTGAAAAGATCTGAAAGGCACAAGGGCTTGGGGTGTGTATGACCCCATTTACTACCTACAGCAAGTATCAAAATTCTGTAATCTAAAAATAATTTGCTTGGGGTTTAGGATGTAGTTCAGTGACAGAAGGTTCAACTAACAAGTAGACAGCCCTAGGTTCAACTCCAGAAATGAAAGAATGAATGAATGAATGAATATATTTAATTTTAAATGGTATCTCTTTTCTTTTTGGCTACTTGAGACTGCCTGACTAAGAAAGTTATCTATATTAAAGCCCTGATCTCTTTCCTACCTACAAGGTCAAAGTCCCTCTTGCATACTTTTTAAATAATTTAATGTTTACAAAATAATGCAGAGGAAAGTACCTATGGAACAAAATGAGCCATGAAATTCAGTATTCCTTAGTTAGTTATAGGGTCAGTGAACCATAGTGGCAGCCATGATTGCTGAGTAATGGTCTATGGATATTTACCTGATTTCTTTGAGAAGTTTACTCATTTTTAGTTTTTTACAATGCAGACTTCCTTGTAACAAGACCAAAAAAGAAAAAGGGAAGTATAGAGGGAAGGAGGGAGGGAAGGAAGACATGTGAGAAGAAAAGACTTCCTAGACACATGAATTACAAAATTTAAGGGCTGGAGGGAGGCTCAGCAGTTAAGAGCAGTACTCCTCTTTTAGAGGACCCGAGGTCAGTTCTCAGCACCCATTTCAGGTGACTCACAACTGCCTGCAACTCCAGCTCCAGGGGATCTATTCTAATGCCTCTGGGTACCACGCTTACATACCCACATGCAGACCACACCCACAAACACATAATCAAAATAATAAAAGAAAGAAAAAAATAATGTAAGTTCAATGGCAGAGTGCTTCCCCAGCAGGTAAGAAATTCTGGGTTCAATCACCAAGTACTGAATAAACCAGGTATTGGTGATGCAGTCCTGTGATCCCAGCCCTCAAGGTGTAGAGGCAGGAGGATCAGACGCTCAAGGTCATCCTTAGCCTTATATTGACTTTAAGGAAGGATCAGCCTGGACTATATGAGGTGCTATCTAGTTAACAAATAAACAGGCTCAATACATACACCTTACTGCATCTTTTAATCTGTCTGTATTATTTCTAACAATAAAATAATCACTAGTCTCTCCGAACAAGACTCAGGATCCCAAGACCCCAAATAATCTTTTGCATTTGTGTGATACTGTCTGTCCGCAGAGCTCTTAAAATCACTATTTGCTTAGAGAAACATTGATTGTAGCTGTAACTCCATTAACCCAGGCCAGCTGTGTTACACAGGCACAGACCTCAGTTTCCAGCACCACCGCGGGAGAAGGGAGATCTAGGACAAGGCCATGATGGGGCTATAAGAGGCAGGCAGTACTGATCTAATCCAACTACCTTGCCAGCTTCCTTACAGCTCAGGGGTGACTGGAAGCATCAAATTCAAGTATCAGTGAGTATACTAAGCTCACAGTTTGAGCTTTGAGAATGCAGATAAGTAACTTCCATCTTATTTACTGGACAAATTTGTTGGATTAATTGTTTTATTGTCACTAAGGAGGCTGCACTGTTTAACAGGACCCCATGGACCATAGCCTCGTTTTCCTTCTGATCCTGAGCCTTCTTTCTTTTAAATTTTACGTATCATTCTCTACAAATTTAAAGCTGATGCCAGTAGTTTGAAAGAGGTGGGACAAGCACTGCTTCTGCAAAGAATTTCTCAGTCAGGCTCTGTGTGTCCTTTTCTCCTCAAACCATAGTTTTCCAAAGGGAAGCATGGGGCAGAGCATTCAACTAAGCCATACCCTCCGGATGGGCACCATTCCAATCTACTACAGACCCAAGCTGCTTCCCCACGATGTCCCCCGCTGAAGTCACTGCCTTTCATACAGCCTAAGTAAAAGATGTACCCAGCATTCCCAATAAAAGTTTTCAGCAAAAGCTTCTTGTGAATTACTGAAAGATGATCTGAAGTTTCAAATCAAGGTGTCGTGTTTCTCCCCCAATGAGTGCACAGCAGAGGCAAACCAGGAGCATGGCACACACTCAGACTGTGTTGCACAAACAAATGAATGAACGACCTCAGAATAGAGCCCTGGGAACAGGCAGTCATCTGTACAAGATATTAATTCCCCCCAAAGCCCCCAAAAGTCAGTCAGTCAAAACAAATGACCCTTTCAGCCTGAAAAGTACCCACTCAGAGTCCAATTAGGAAAATGGGGTCTGTGCATACTAGGGCACATTCACATTTGATTAATCCTGTGAATTATCTAGCAGCCTCAAAGAGAGACTTTCAACCTTTAGCTGATTCAGTTCCTTCTTTCAGTGATGTGACTAGTTACCAAGAGGGCCAAAATATACACATTGCTAAAACAGAGGAACTCTAAAATGATTGACACTGGTTCATTTCTAAAGTCAAAGAGAGAAAACGGTAGTAATGTAGATAGTGAACTGGCTGAAAACTCTGGGTGAAGTTTAGTCCCCATCCACCCCTTTTTGGGAAGGAGTGTTGCTCAAAGGTCTCCCCATCCACCCTTTGTGGAGGAGGGGTACTGCTTAATGGTCAGGACCTTTTATTTCTTTCTCATCATGAGAGTATGAAGGAAGTGCCTACCATGGGAATATGCTGGAATCAGACAGCTCAAAGTGTACTGGTCCCTCCTGAAAGGACAACCACACAAAAACACGTTGAAAGCAAAACATACTCACTCACTCATCCAGCCACAAACCACACCTCAGAGAGCTGAAGGCAGGTAGTGAGTGTGCAGGTACCCACCAGAGCCCTGGGCAGGCATCCATGCCCCGCCCACCCCCACTCCATAGACCAGCAGCTCCAAGTGCCATCTGTTACCAGCCAGGGCTGCTTCCTCTGAATGGTCTTCCCTGAGACCAAACCACTCACCCTGTCAGATGCAATCATGTCAGCCCAGTACTCTGCCACCAGGTCAGCTGCCTACAGCAGCTTCCAAGACAACCCTGCATCTGCTGGTGGCCCCTTCTTCATCAGAAATGGCAAGGGAAGGGTGTGTGTGCTCTTACCCACACCAAACTACAGTGTTTTCCTGACTTCCTAAAGGGCCCAGCCAGACACATCCTCTGTTCCTCACTGTGTGCTTGCCAGGCTGTGCAGTGCCCCAAGCTCCAAAGAACACCACCTCACCTGATTGCACAAGTCAAGTCTGATTATTACGCAGAAAAGTGAGCACTGAGGGAAGTCCAACCCCTCCAGGAGGTGGAACCAGAAACCAACACAACTAATTACATCTAGTTAAGGCCTGAGTTCTTAATTTAAAAAAATAAAAAGGGCTGCCTGGCATAGTGGTGCATGCCTTTAATCCCAGCACTTGGGAGGCAGAGGCAGGCAGATTTCTGTGAGTATAAGACTAGCCTGGTTTACACAGCAAGTTCCAGGCCAATCAGGACCATATAGTAAGACTATCTCAAAACACCAAAGTAAATAAGAAATAACAAAAAGGGGCTGGGATCACTCAGCTGGTACTATGTTTGCCTAGCACATACAAACCGGAGCCTGGTGGCTCCTGTGAGTCAAACATTCAAAGCCATGCTCAGCTACATGAGACTCTATCTCAAAAAATTAGAAATAGAAAGCATCAAAACCCAAGTATTTGCTGGCCATGGCTGTGTATGACACCAACCCCAAGTCCCATCTCAGTGAAGCCGACACCATGTCTATTCTCCAGTCTTCTGAAAGCCTGTATCCAGCCTCTTCTCCTGGAGCAGGCATGCAAGGGAGACAGACAGTCCCCATCTTTTCAAGCAGGCTCCCTGGCCTCTGGGAAATGCCACACTGGCCTTCCCTGTGCTTCTGTGCAGGGAGACATGCAGCACTGGGGGCCACTTTCATGATTTTGTTGCCATCAGGATTAGCTGGATTAGGGGCCAGTACATAAGGACCCCCTGGTGCCAGGAGGAAGCTTCATCACCGGGTCAGCGTGGTGTGTGAACTATATTCTGTCAACACTACCACTTCTTTCAGCCACCAACCAAAAAAGTGGGAGGGGAGAACAGAGAAAAATGCTTTGAGTGGAAAATGTACAAATATCTCACTTCATCCCCCAACAGGCATTTCAAGTGTGAGCCATTCAGGGCTGTTCTTTCAAGCAAGGACCCTATTTTTTTTTTTCTATTTTATCTGTAAAGAATTTAGTGAGTCTGACAGTGATTATAGATAGGAAGTGCTGCTGCCCACAGGGACGGACACATACACATACACACACACACACACACACACACACACACCTTTTCCCTAACCAAACAAGTACTTTGGGCAGAGTCCCACCAATGAAACCTTGCCCTCTGGTCAAAACTCCTATGTCCAAGGTAGTCCCTCTTCCCTGAAGAATAAAACAGTGTCCCATCTAGTAAGGAATTCCCCCACATTTAATGTGAAGGAAAACAATGTGGGTAGGAAAATAGACAGGGAATGAGGAAAGGACTAACAAAACCACAACTTTCAACTCCTCCCCTCCCCCTTCCCGGAAACCCTCAGGTCCATTTTCCCACCTACCCCCATCTATACCCACTCATGAAGACCTGCTTGAAGTAAAAATCACTTGTAGAGAAAGTAATGGGATTTCTGCAAGTTTGCACAAGCATGTGTATGTGTGTGCAACATTACAGAAGAGTTCCTCTTGCACAGAACTGGGCTGTTCCGTCAAAGCAGTACCTGTTATATTTCTGTCTTTCTCTTCTGTTTGGCGTATTCACCAACGAGAGAAAAGGAGGTAAGCTTTGGCGGCCCTGACCTGCAGCTGGGACACAATACTTTCGCACAGCCCTGCCGACCCCTGACATAAATTTTACTCCGCAGCTGGCACTTACACACTCAACATTACCATATGTATAGCTGCGCTGTGCTAATTATGCTAATCACCTGTCTAACTCGCTGCTGCGAAAAATGGTTGTATTTAGCAGTCCAGTGCTTACCAATGCAGCTTACTGTGTGGCTGAAATGTACATTCAGACGGCCCTGAATGGCAAGATTTTTCCACGTTGCTGGCTACATTCAGGCCTCAGAAAAATTTATTCAAGTCAACTGGTTTCGGTCCGCAACAAAAAAGTTACGAGAAAAAAGTGAGTGTGTTCTTGCCCTAACATTCTGGATCTGCTTGCAAGCAAAATGATAAATCAATTGGTGTGGGAAACAAAAAGGGAGAGAGATTTCTTTGGGGAACCCATGTGAAACTGTAGCCTATTTTAAGAAAAAAAAAAGAAGAAGAAGAAAAAGGGGGTCATCCTATCCCCCAAATCTCTAGAGAGAGCAGCTAACAGATATTTAGTCCTAATCCAGAGTCTCTCAAATCGCAAGCACTGGCTGCAGCTGAACCGGGGTATTAGATGTGCTTTTCTGGACCACAGATAGATTAAAATGATGTGTCATACTTGACATATTTTTAACTAATTATAACAGTGTGAGAACTTCCTTAGGGGAAACAGGTAAAAACAAATAACTTCTTAGGCAGCTAGGGAAAAAAAATGTTTTAGTATTTTCTTCCTTAGACTATTTAAGCCGAGGCATTGGTGATGTGTAACTATTTTGTAAAGGTTTCTGATTTCCCAGTAAAGGAGCAAAGGAAACTGAGGAGTGTGGGAGGGAAAGGGGGGGGGGGGGGAAGAGGGGCAGACGGGGGGGGGCAGTGGGGGAGAGAAAGACAGGGAGTCAAGAAGCCTTAATTTCCTGTTTTTACTATTACCATTTCTTAAACGAGTGCTCCCAAGCATGCTATGGGTGGCTTTCTCAAACCAGGAAAATATTAGAGCACTTATTTTAACAACTGCCAAAATCCGATTTCCTCCTAACTCACAAAATATGTTCCTTTTTTAAACTGTGAGTCTGGTCCTTCTGAGGAAGGCTGAATATACGTTCTGTGGTCTCTCTAGATTTTCCGACCTTTAACTGTCTGTAGCATTATAAAAACGCACCTGGGGGGACAGCGCCAGAGGTGCCCAGCTGCCCGGCCCGGGCCAGTTGCAGCATCCTGACTTTCCTCCAGAAAGCATAGCAAACTGGAAAGCCACGCATCTGACAAGGTGTCTTGAGCCACCTCCTAGTGCTACACCACGCAGCCTTGTGATAAATATTGGGCTTAAACCCAGAAGGTGAACCAACCCAGCGGGCTTTCTCTGACACTGCGGAGGTCCTGAGGAGAGCTGGCCCATCTTGGCCTAGCTTCCCCTTACCTTTCAGTTTAACTAAGAGCAGATGGCAAGAGCACCGTTCACAGTGACTTAAGGATGCTCCTTGGAGAACCTAACTTTCTTCCTACTCACTCCCAACCCCTATGCTATCCAACTTTTGTTTGTTTGTTTGTTTGTTTGTTTTAGAGCAGGAGGGCTCTAGCTTTGGGCATGCTAGCAAGTGCTGTACTACTGAGCCACATCTCCAACCCCCTGTACAAAAGGCAAGCTGCTTCTCTATGGCGTTTTACCACAGGATGCTGTTTGTTGCCTTCTGAAGTGTTAATTTATCTGGGTTTTGTACTTCCAAATCTTGATTGTGCAGCTCCTAACTCAAGGAGAACCACTGTGCTCAGTGAACAGACAGCCAATGCCTGCCCTGCAACTCTGGGTCTCCTGCTTTTCTTAAATAGGAGATGGACCACCCTGCCTTGTGGCACGGAGCAGTGTTTACATTGCAATCCTTGACTATGTAATACATCTGGCATTTTTGGGCAGGATCCCTGAGCTAGTAGCCAGAAGCTCTTAAGCACACTGACTGAAAGCCCATTTCTAGCTCCTGCTTTTTTCTGTCCATGTCTCATCAATAGCTGCAAACCATCTCAGCTGCTAAGCTCAGCACATCTGCACCAGCTTCTTTGTGTTTATCCCAACTGGAGGGATATAAAGCATATACTGTGATATGCATGGAAATCTGCTTCTTCACTGGCCTCACCTCCACAGGCAAGTCCCATGGCGCCCACAGGCAGGGTGGACTATTCAGTCCAATTCACACCTGGGCTTCTGGATTACAAGTAAGGCCCTGCCTTCTATATTAAATCTCTCCAACAACCTTGTCTTTCATCAGAAGGTACCTGACTGTCCACCAAAAAACAGTTTCCCTAACACAAGGCAACTGTTTTGCCAACTATGCTCTAAACTCCAATTAAATCCCAACATCACTACCCTAACCCCTGACCCCCGAGGGGCAAGAAATGGGATACAACTTTCTGGACAGTAGACTCCTGCACACCTCACAACATTCAGGCAGTTTCTCAATGGCAGCATTTTACTCTCTAGGAAGGCTAATTTTTTTCTGCCAAATCTACTTAAATGTAGATATGCAGGAAAAATTTAATATAATGTAGAATAAAGGGAGTATCAATCTAATATAAAAGGATCCACAATCTGATTTGAGAGGGAGAAACCCAGTAAGGAACCCAAATTCAGAGACTGGCAGCAAAAAGGCAACAGAAGAGCTTGTATTTCTGGGGCAATCCTGATTGTATCTGTGCAATCAAAAAATGTTCCCATTGAGAAGACTCCAAGAGCTTCTTCCTTCTGTCCACGCTGAACTGCCTCCGCAAGCGGAACCTTCTGAACTCTGGGGTGTTAACAGAGCTCTCATGAGGATGGAACATCTGAGGCTATAGAGTCAGCCAAAAACTGGGTAAGATAATCTGTCCCTTCTATCTCTATCAAAGCTCTGTATTTCCACTGGCTCTGGTGGGTGTTCTATTTAGGGAAAGGCTGAAGTAGGGTGCCTGGGTGGAAATGTATGGTTTGTGTCTCACTTAGCAGCTCAGAGATGGTACAGAGTTCAATTCTCCCCTACATCATGTGCCACAAGGATAATGGGCTAAGACTTACTTCATACACTGGTCATTTTATACACACAGAAAGAACATGTCCATGGTTCCTCAAGTTACCTTATAAGTCTGGAAAAATGTCAGGAATCCTCAACAGGAAGAGCAGCTCTTCTGCTGGCAGAACCCAGTAGAGTTCTCCATGGACTCCACCACCCCAGGAGTATGATGGCCCTGCAGCTAGTGCCTCACACCACTGGTTCAAAAGGACACATCTACCAATTCTTCCTAACTGACCAGATGAAAGACCTTTTCAGAGTTGACACACTTGTGAGGAAATGAACTTGAGCAATTTAGGAGTGAGTGGGTAGGAGCAAGGAGGGTAGGAGGGGTGACAAGAAGGGAAGAGAGAGGGAGCAACCTGTCAGGAGCCTGTAGCAGGCACTGGAAATAAAAAGCAGCAGAACATGAGAATCCTAGGGGTACAGTGATTTCTAGGGACCATCTCCCCCCCAAAGTGTCAAAAGAGTGTTGCCAAGAGATCAAAGACTTTTGTGAAAAATGGCTTCCACGAAATCTAGTCTTCAAAATAACTGTAAAATATTGTATTTAAGAGCCCTGACACATCACCCCCTGAGCAGAGCACATGCTTCAGGAGTTCACTCTCAGGCACTCACCATGTGGGAGGCAGCCACAAGAAGCCCCTCTGCACCCAGAAACCCCTCTCTACAGAACTGGAACCCCCAGCAAGAGAAATTAAGCAAGAGGGAGTAAGTACCACCTCACCCAAAGTGGATAGGGTTCCAGGGGTCATGGGCAGGTCAGCATTGAAGGAGAAATCCAAATGAAATATAAACATGGTATTGTGGAAAGCAGACCAATCTCCCTAGCCCTCCAGCCAGCATTAATCTCGGCATCAGCTGTGGTGTATAACCTAAACACACAGGCCAGGCGGCTCATACATCTGGAAGCTGTCATCTCCTGGAAGCTCCAAGCGCGCTGGATGCATCTGAAACAGTCCATGACCCAAACTGGCTTATGAACGAACTTCTTGGTGTGTCAAGAATGGTGGGCAGCATAGACATGGGTTCAGAGCTCACCAACTGCCCTGCGTGGGGAATACCTGAGCCACCTGCTATTTTTTGCAAGCAGTTATTGGTGATTTTTACTTGTCATTCATTTTACTCTGAGTACAAAGGGAATAGAGTAACAACAACTTGGTTGCACCCAGTGTACACTTGCTCTTTGAATAACCACCTCTTGTTCATCAAATTGTGTACACACACACACACACACACACACACACACACACACACACACACAGTGGTGCCTTTGCAGACCCAATTAGACCCAATTAGAAAGTACAGGTCTTCTACCCAGTCATGTATCATCCAGCAGTGAAGGGGGCTGCGGACTTAACCAGGACAGCGCTGCTGGGACCTAGTGGGCAGAGTCCAGGGGCTCTGCTGAGCACCTTCAGTGTGCACAGCCTCTCACAGTGGAGTATGAGCACCTTCAGTGTGCACAGCCTCTCACAGTGGAGTATGAGCACCTTCAGTGTGCACAGCCTCTCAGTGGAGGGCAGAATCCAGGGGCTCTGCTGAGCACCTTCAGTGTGCGCAGCCTCTCACAGTGGAGTCTGAGCACCTTCAGTGTGCACAGCCTCTCTCAGTGGAGTATGAGCACCTTCAGTGTGCAGCCTCTCACAGTGGAGTATGAGCACCTTCAGTGTGCACAGCCTCTCTCAGTGGAGTATGAGCACCTTCAGTGTGCAGCCTCTCACAGTGGAGTATATCTACTCCCAAATGGCAAGAGTGCCAAGGCCGAACAACTGAAGGACAGTGGCTCTAACTGCAAAGCAAACAGAAAGCATACAGTACAGACTGGAAAGTGCAACTGCCCATCAAATAAGATTTTTTTTTTTAAGTAAAGTCTTCTATTTCTCTTTAATAAATTCTCATCCTCCTCCCCGATACTGGCCTTAAAGCCCTCAACAATCAAACACCAGGGCAATATGGAGTCATTTCAAGGTTGTTGCCCTTTTCAAAAAAGGAGGCCAGGCGCTGGCTAAGCTTTTATCTCAGGGAGATAAATGAAGATTCTGTCACAGGAGTACCTTGACAACAAACTTGTGACAGAGAGCTGGAGGAGAGGGAGGGAGTATGCAAAGGGAAGCAGATATTAAGGAGAGCAGGAGGGCAGATCTGCTAGGTCAAAAGAAAGAAATGCCACTGGGAAATGTGAAGGGTTTAAAAACAAAACAAAACAAAACAAAACAAAAAACTAGTTTCCTTCAGCACCCTGAGAAGCAAATACAAGCACTTCTGATATCAGGAAGAGTACCAGGAGATAATTAAGAACCACAGATCCAGCATCTTGAAGAAAGAGCTTGCAGGCCCCAGCCACTCTACGTGGCACACACCCTTGTAGATCTTCCAAACCACTGGATGTCCAACCCCCACCTCATTCACTCCCTCACTGGTCACTGGAAGATGAACACTTAAGGCCACCCACAAAAAAAAAAAAA